>VXBQ01005405.1:193933-220879 GCA_013400175.1 Phainopepla nitens | reverse complement strand
ATGGCAAAGAGGAGGAGGAGGACAACCCCTTGCCCAGACTTCTGGCGCTAGACGAATTTAGCGCGAATGATGTTGAAGGGGTCAGATCACGCTGTGTTTCCGGCCGCCCGCCCGCCCGCCTTGCCGCGTCACGCAGGAGCGGCCGCCGGGGCCCCGGCCGCAGTGCGGGCAGGCGGACGCGAGGGGGCGCGCGTGCCACGCCAGGCGCGGCGCGGGCTACATCCGGCCGGGATCAGGCCCCGGCGGGGAAAAGCGCGGAGGGAACGCCCCCGGGAGCGTCGTGATAAGGATCCGCCTGTGGCTGTTTCTCTCCCGGACCCCGTTAACCTTGCTTAAACCAGAAGTATTGCAACAAGTTACCTGAGACAATATTTTGGGTGTGTGCAATCGGAATTTAATCGTTGTGAGGTGCAATTTGTGACCCGAGGTTTCCAAGTGGGATGCTTGAATGCGAGTTAAGCTTGCTGGTTCTCTGCTGGACGGCCTGTTTCTGTTGCTGGCTTGGTTTTTTTGCTTACAGTGCGAAATAAAATTTTTAATTTCTTGATTAATAAATTAGGCTTGCATGAATAATGATCCAACAGAACCAATTAAAACTCATGTTCCTTTGATTTGAAAAGCAGCACTGCTGTGCCTTTGAAGAGAGTTAACCTTATGCCTGAAGTGGGTCAAAATATTTCCTATAGTGCCAGAATGCTGTTTCTAGAAGTTAAGTCCAAATATGAATTTCTGGTTTGGGCTCATTCTTTTTGTAGGATATGCGAAAGGCCGTGCTAAGTAAAAGGTAAGGTTGGTGGATGTGAAAGAAAATAAAATAGTGAGGAAATTATTAAATAGCCATTTAAAAAAAATCCTCTGAGTTCTCCTTCAAAAGAGGTTTTGAATGAAGAATTCAAAGTATAAATACTAGTAAAATATTCTTTTTCTGAAGAGCAGCAATGTTGAAAATATCATTTTTAGCCTTAGAAAAATTTTGTTATGGAGTATTTCAGTGTTCAAAATACCTAATTTTGCAAGGAAAAACATCTAACATCAGGTAAATCTAAAACTTTCACATTTGCAACAGAATAGATTTTAGGGGACAAAATTAGTTTTGAGGTAATGAGGCAAAATATCAAAGCTTTGGGTTTTCCCCACAGAAAATCAGATTCCCGAGACTTTACTGGAAATGGTTTTGTAGTGTCCATTGGAAGTGAATGCATCAATTCACTGCCATAATTGCTGTTTAATTTCACGAATTAGGATTGTGAGATTAAGCTTTTGACTGGATTTCTTCTCTCAGTCTTCAGTCTGACAGTTGATATTCAGAATTCTTCCACTTGTAATCTCAAAACGTTCACTCCTTGGGTTAACATAACGTCATGGTTTGACCCTGGCCAAATGCCTGGCACCCAGGAAAGCCATTCACTCATTCCTCTCTGCAGCTGGACAGAGGAGACAAAATTTAACAGAGGGTTCATGAGTTGAGATAAGAACCAGGAGAGATCACTCATCAAATACCATCACAGGCAAAACAGGCTCAACTTAGAGATAAGTGAATTCATTACTAACAAAATCAGAGGAGGATAATGAGAAGTGAAACAAGCCATTAAAACGCCTTTGCCCCCTGCTCCTGGAGCACCTTCTTCCCCTCCTTCTCCACTGACCTTGGTGTCTGCAGAGTTGTTGTTCTCACTCTGCTCTTCTCTAATCACAATTAAAACTTCACCACAACATTTATTTTGATTTCTTCTCAAATCTGTTATCACAGGGGCATTACCACCACTTTTAATTAATTGGTCTGGCCTTGGCCAGCAGCCTGCCCATCTTTGGAGCCACCAGCAATTGCCTCTGCTGTACATGGAAGAAGCTTCTAGCACCTTCTTGCAGGAGCCACTCTGTAGCCTCCTCACTAGCAAAAACCAGGCCATGCCAATAAACAGCACTACCCATAAAAGTGGGTGAAGCACAGGAGACCTGTGCTGAGTTTTTGAACTCTCACATTCACAGAATTGTTCCTTTTTGGCCAACTCTTGCTGCCACGCATCCGAGTGGTAAAGTTGTTTCACTGAAGAGTTTCACACGGTGCTTTCCTGTAGGTCACTTCTGGTCCCTTTTGTATGTGCTTATAATGGTGTTTTCTTGATAATATAATCAGAAATCGCATTTCTTGGTGGATTCTGAGGAAATACGTATGGCCAGTCCCAACCCACATGAAAGTGAGCAGGCTGGATATGAGTAAGAGGTGGAATTATGTAAGTGTTCCCTCTTTATCTCTGAAGGAAACCACTGTAGGCTAAAGTAATTCTATAAAGATCCAGAAATACGAACTTTAATTATTGTAATAACACACCTGAAACAAAAAGTTCCCTAAATGACCTAGGGGATTGGGGGTTTGGTGTGGTAGATGATTAGATGCTAGACTAATCATGGTGATGTCTTGGTTCCTTAGAGAGCAATTTCAAAGTGAAAGACTCTGTGTTTGTTTTTCATTTACAAGTTGTGGTAGGCTTAGACATTGCAGTACAGCTTGATCCTCACACAGTTGGATCAAGTGCTTTTGAAACTTGTGTGATTGGCTGGTGATTAATGTATGTAATAGATGGAAGATTATGATATATGCTTAATAAACTGATTATATATGATGTAGGAGATAAGACATTGTTTGGATTTTCTGAACCAAACTGTTGGATGGCTAGGAAGTACTTGGTATTACAACCAGGCTGTTACCTGGTCCCTTTCTTCCCCCAAAAGAGGCTTTGCATTCTTTTTTCAAGGTCTTGATTATTCACATGAAACAAGCTAGTTATGTTAATATATGGTATGTTAATAAAACTTCATCCTGTTGTATCTCATAATGTTAGTTTGTGCAGTGAGTGATAGGACTTTTAGAAGGGTTAAAGCCATTCTTTTAAGAGCCATTATTTGTTCGCTGTAGTTTTTAAATTCAAATAAAAGAAATTGTCTTATTCTGTTACAGAGATAGCACAAACCTGGTTTAAAACTAGTTGAGGGTAGTGGCAAAGTACTTTCCTGCTGGTCTTGAGGTGTGCAGGAAACTAAAAATGGTCTGAACACCCCAGAAAAATCCTTGATTTCATTATCCATCCTCTAAATAAGTATATTTTAACCTTTATAAACCATCATCTCTGGAAAATGCAAATGCTGTGCTGAGGACTTCCATGCAGAACCACAGATGGAAGTGGAGGGTGCGTGTGCTCTTTGTGTTCTCTGTTTAATACTTCTCTCTTGTGTAAAAAATGTAAAGCATTTGTCCAATTACTGTGGCTCTTTCCTGAGTTGAATGGGTCACATGTAATTAAAATGTGATAGAAATGTCTGTTTTACTTCAATTTGTGAGTGCAGGACAACTTTAACAAACTGCAAGTGCACTGCCTCTGGCAGCAGAGGTGGCCTCAGAAATCCCTGTGTCCCTCGTGCTTAGAGAACTTTGTCCCACACATTGTGCTGACACAGATTTTGGCAGGACTACAATATAACCTGAACCAGAAGAAATATACAGGCTGGAAAATAAGTTTTATTCTTGAAGGTTACTTTGAATCTAGAAGAATTTGGTGATTTAATTGATTGAGCAGCTACTAAACAAATTCTACTACCAAAGTAAGGAGGATGAAACCCTTCCAGGGAAGTTAGGGGCACCAAGGAAAGAACTTCTTAAGCTGGTTTTGTTTGCTTTATGCTGCTTTTCTGTTTGTTTGTTTATTGTAGAAATGGAATTTTTTTCTTAGATTATTTGAGAGAAGGCAAAGACTTACAGAATACTCTGCAGGTAGGAGCATTGGAAATATTTATGTACATTTCTAGATAATTAGTAGCCAAGTTTGAAGCTTAAAGTAAGCTGCCTAGGCTGAGTAGACTGATTACTTTTATTTCTTGCATCCCTTTCCTTTTTTTCCCCCAGACTGTAACAAACTGTTAAATATCAAAGCAAACATCACTGAATTGCCCACTGAGCAACCAGTCCTGAGCTTTTGATCCAAAGACTTCCTCTGCTAACTTCAGTGAACTGGAGAACAAACTTGGCAGGCAAAAACTAAATTTATGTCACAATTAATGCTAATTTCCCTAAGTGTAACCTTACCTTTTGAGTGCATGTGCTCTTTCAATTAACTGTAAAGAACTCTGCTCCTCCAGCAGCAGAGCACCAATTTTACATGATAACCTGGTTGTGAAGCTCTTTTCTTAGAATTAGACTTGTGCAACAGAATGATGAAACATTAGTCATGATTGCATCCAGGTTACTTTATGTCATTAGGAAATTGGTTTCTCTTATTTTCAATTCAGGCTATTTAGCAGTAGGTGGCATCCTACTTTAAGATTAGAGTTAACTCTAGGCTTCCTAGCATGTGTTGTCACTCAGTCTGGAAAGTTCTTAGCATTTCTTTTCTATTTGTGCCTGTGTGCAGTATTACCATGGAAAGAATTTTTTTTTTGGCTTAAAATAAACAGGAATGTGCATGAGTTCTGATGTGACTACTACATACTGGAAGCTTGCTAGTACCGTGCAGTGAAAGTCCTAGTTGAAATTGAATTTGGAATTTGTTTTGCAAGACTCAAAGCAGACCTTTTTAAATCAGGAGAGATGAGCAAAATCAAATTATTAAAGGCTTTTCTGAGAAGCTGGATTGGTTTCAGCTTTCTCAGATGCTCATTGTGTTCTGTCTGCAGTACCAGTGGGAAGTGAAAATAATTAATCCTGAAAATTAGATTGGACAGCTGCTCAAAGCAATAAAAGGAAGGAAATTAATTGCTAGTATTGATATACTATCCTTAAGTCATCTCACTCAATATCACAAAGTGTCAGATTATGTGCTTAGGTAGAAGCCTAGGTGGAAAAAATATAACTCAGCTGTGTTTAATGGAAAAAATCTAAAACAAAGTTTTGAGAGGAAAAGAGTTAGTGATGGCTCTAAGTAATAATGCAGAAGGAAATTGAGGATGGTAGGAGTCTTGGGAAGTGGATGACAGGGAAATCAATCAGTAACTGAACCTAGTTTTGTGTGGTCCTGATATGCTTCACCAGAATCCCTGTGACTTGCATTAGCTATTCTCTTTTCAGACTCAACAAAGGTTGTCAGAGCGGGTTTATCAGACTCCGAAAAGGTTCCTAACTTCCTTTTCCTTCCTCCCAATCCCCCTCTGAGGTTTTTTGAGTATGGAAATACACTTTCAGTAGAATTTAAGTATAGATTGCTGATGTGTCCCTGTGAGTATTCTTGGACACACCAGTGCTCACTCAAGTTTGAATGGCAACTACCAGGAGTAGGTAATACTTGAGACTCAGTGTCCTGACCTGGGTGAGGTACCTTTTTTTATTTTCGTATGTATTTATTTGTGTGGATTTGAGCCAGGACAGATTTACCTAACAGCTGCTCATTCTCTTTTTAATGTGATAATTGTATCATGCTGAAAAGGAAGAATACTCGGTGCTTAAATGTTTTTGTGTATCTGGCCCTTGTGATGCAAATAAGCAGCTTTTGTAATATTCAAAATCACGTGGGTGCTCAACATAAAAATATTTCATTTATTGTCTAATCTTTTCTATTTAAGCTGATCACTTTGATTTTGCATAAGAGAGCAGCTCTGTTTTAATAAGTGGTAAATGATTTAAGCCTTGTTAAATGTTCCATGAAAATGTACAAAGACATAAAAGGTGTTTAAACGTTAGTTTGATATGAATTGTGTATTTAGCTTCATTATAATAACTCATTTGCTTAACATCATTCATGTACTTATGTAACCACCTGAATGTGGGCTGTGGAGAGACAGATCTATGAAAGAATTTTTATGGCACACACTTTCCTCTCAGTATTTATATTTCTGAAAGGAAAATATTACAGTAACATGATAGGTCTTGAGCCAGTGCACCTTGTGTGTTGCTTTCTCTACAGTCTGCTTCATTACTGATGTCTTTGTGAAATATATCACCTGCATGTTCAATAATAAACAATAACATTGGGTTACATGCTGTTCTGTATTGCAGATGAAGCCTTGCTGATATTACAAAGAGTGTTTGGTGAATGGGAACAGTACTCCCCAAATAAAAGAATATCTTCCTGTTTATGTTTAGTTCTTACTAATTTACTATCCGTAATCTAATTACAAAATAGACAAATGTAGTTGGACATGGGACCTGGGAGTTTCAGTATGTGTAGGCTGAATAAAAAGTGAGAATAATAATGAAGGAAATATAGAATCAGTTGCAGTCAGACAACACATGTGCAAAGCATATAAGGGAGAAAACCCCCCCAATTTTAGTGTCAATTTTATTATTTATTATCAATTTATTATATGAATTAATTTTTATATATAATATTGATTTATCATTTGATTTATAGTATGTAATTATAATTATTAATTTAGACCATAGCTGGAAATATTCTGTTTATCTTTTGCCAATTTCAACTGTTACATAACAGTTGTTGAAACACTTTATTTAGGTTTTTAAGGAAAGGGAATGGATTGTTGTCTTAACAACATCTAAATAAAACTGCTCAGAAAGATCCTTCTTTGTTAAAAGAAAAGTAAGTCTGTGTGTATCTAAAACTTAGTTTTTAAAGCCACATCAAATACAGCCAAGTGAATTAAGTAATCAAGTCTGGGTAGTATTATTTCATTTTTTAGGGTTTTTTTTAAATGTTCATCTGATCTGGGTGCCTGACACCTGCAGTGAGAGCAATAGATCCAGTGGGAACTCACAAAATATGTATATTGTATAATGTTGAAAGCCAAGGACTGGAAGCTGTGCTGTATCTCCTGTGCCATCAGTATAATTACACCAGCAGAGACCTAGGCTTTTTGTCTATTCAGGAGCTTTAAAACATATAAGTAATCAGGTCATGCTGTGGCTGGAGGCAAACATTGACCGCAGTCCTGGAAAAATGCATGTTGAGAGTTTAATACTTGAGTGTGCTTATCTTACAAAATACACTGCAGCAAGTGCTAAAGATATTTCTCTAAATAGAGCTTAATGTTAAGCATATTACCAGTCCTATATTAGTATATGTTTAAGTGTTTTGCCAGATTAGCTCTGGAGAATATTAAGCTTGTGCTTACAGTACTAGAGCATTGATGGCAAGTTCTTTTTCAGAATAATAAGTTTAAAAAAAAACCTATATACTTACTAAAGCACAAGTTATATTCAAAATATTTGCAGCGGTTGTGTATATTATTGAATTGAAGTGGGCCAAAATATGCTCATACAAGCTCCTTTCCTGTAATTCAACCTGTGGTCAGCAAAAATATTACTTTGAACAAATTTCTGCTAGTTATAATATTCAGAGTAGCCTATTGCCCAATTAAACTATGGAAGTGGAGGCACATCTAGCTGTGAAAATAATTTCTAGCCTTTCCTACCACACTTCTATAACCCAAAACCACATGAAAGATGGAACTGGTTATCAATCAACAGGTCATTAACTTGTACTTTCACCTGAGGAAGCAGTTGGTCCAAATTAATATTTCAAAGCATATTTTTAAAGTCAATTCTTTCCAGAATATTTCACACGTTTCTTTTATTCACATTAAAATTGCTCTGTATTTCTTGTGATAAGGCTGCCCTTTTACTGATGTAGCTACACTGGAGGATCACATATGATGCAAAGGCCAGACTTCCAAAGTTTTTAGGGTCTGACTGCATCCTCCTCTGCTGCTGGATGGCTGAGGAGGTTCCTGCCCCAGTCACGCATCCCTGCTGTCTGCTGGCTTGTCCAGCGTTGCCTGGGATGGTGGTCCCTGGGGCAGCCTGCCTCACTCATATTTATCAAAATGGGCTGGGTAAGCAAAGGTGAGGGAATGATAATGGGGAGATATTCACACTGAGGAGAAGGAGAATGGGAGTCCTGATGGCCATAAATAATTTGCTTCATGCACAGTGGAGGAGAAAGTGAGAGCAACTTCTCATGCTTCCATTACAACTTAGAGGAAAAAAAACAAGTGATCCTCAGGAGGCAAAACTACACAAAGCAAATAAACATTTTTTTTAAATCCTCTACCTTTCCCAATGTCCTCATTAAGCACCTGAAAACCTTTTGTTGTTAATACCTTGAACTCAGTGTTTTACCTGACCTTAATAGAGTTTGAACAGGCTGAAGCTGTTCCTTGCCCTTTATTTTAGTCAATATGATATTGCGATCTCAACTGAGATATGAGAAGATACTCTACTGTAATTCTTGTAATTCTCATCTATATGTCACAAAATGCTTTAGTAAAGATGCAATCTACTTTTTGTTTATCTTTGGAATATTTATAAAAATTATTTCATGTCTTCTTCAGAGTAGGAAAATGTGGTAATGCTTAATGTGAAGTGCAATGGTCATCCATGTTTTGGTTTAAAGAATGTGAAAATCCAAATGCAATATTACATTTGGTGCTATTTTATGTAGGATAAGAGGCCCAAATATCAGAGGTTTTACAAGCTTGTTACTATGTGAAATTGAACGAGGTGGACTTTTAAGAGAAGGACATCAATATTTAGCTGCTATGACAAATGTACAATATTCATTCCAGAGTCTGGAAGTGTACCCAAATATGCAAATATTCCAGATTTGGAAGACAAAGACACGTTCAGAGTTTTGAAGTTAAATGTTTGTGAAGAACAACAGGATTAGTCAGAAGTTATTACAATAAATCTGAGAACCACAGTATAAATTCATAAACTGCCTGTCTTGTCAAAGAGGACAGAATTAATTCCAAAGGCAAGTTGGCAGTTATTAGGTGACAACTTAGACCTTGCATTCTTTTTTTCTCAGTTCTGTACAAGAAAAATTCTAAATGAAAATGATAGAATAAAGCAATAGGACTCTCCTTTTACTTTAGCTAATAACCTGCTATGGCCTGTTGATTGCCAAATGCTTGTTTGTCTTGTTTACCAAATGTTATATCAGTGATATCGCTACAATCCTTGGATTTTCAGCAGGCATTTTCATGGACTGTTCACTTCTTGTTTGTTGTTATAATTCTTTTTTTCATGTAACTGAAAAAAACCTCCTAAACCCTGGTTTCTGCAATAGTTATGATCACGATTCAGTTCTTTACAAGTTGTTCAAGTGTTCATTCTGCACATAGTTTATCATCAAATATAAACAAAACCTATAAATTTTGACAACAGGGGAGAAAATAGCGAAGTGCTTATCTCAACTCTAAAAGAATATAACACACTAAAACTATTGTGAGTGATTATTGTCTGCCCAGGGCAGTAAACCCTAGAATGTTCCAGCTGTAAATTTATCTTTCCAACCACTTACAGAGCATAGATAATATCTGTTTCTTAACCTATCTGGTAAAATCTGACCTAAATTTCTAATGAAAAAAACAGCTCTTTAGATTGCAGGAGCCTAGAAGTTTATTTGGAAAGTATATTTTAGTAATATTTAGGAAAATTGTAAGCTAATACAAATGAGATAACACCATAAACTGCATCTGCATGTTTATCTGTGTATATATAGCTTCAAAAGAACTGGATGCTAGAGGTCCAAAATATTCAGCCCTTAATTTTCCATGTTCATCTTCTGACAGATGATCAGATAGTGGAGATACGAATAAAGGCCTGTTCATAATGTTCATATATTTCTTAGTTCACTTGTGTAAAGCTGTGATATTTTTGTGAGGCTTTTGATTGTTGTTTCCTGTGATAATCCAGTAGAACAACTTAACCAGAAAAATGGTACTAAAAGGTGGGAAAAAGATTTCTGTCCAAATCTTGAATTCCAAACTGAATGTTTCAGCTCACCCTGAATTGGATTCCACATTATTTGTCTCACTAAATCACTAGATAGAACAATTTCCACCTCTGCTGTTTGACGCTACATCAAATACAGGAATGTGAATACAGGTTTCTGTTCCTTAGTATGAAACAAATTTAGTTTAAACCTTAATCTGAAGAGGTTTTTAGTCCAAACAGCAGAATAAAATGTTATTTCTTGGAAAATAAATGTGCTTCAGAACACCTGGGAAACCTTTTCCATGGCTCAGAAATCTCAAAACATATTTATATAGTGCCTATGGGTTTTGTATTGTTCCATTTTTATGAGCTTGGAAGAAGCTTTGGGCTTTTTTTGGGACAATGGCTACACTACCTATTTTAATGTTTTAATTTCAACTCTGTGTGGGACAAAAAGTGCTGACACAAATTCTTTACTGAGCTTTAAACTGCACTGTAACAGCAAATGCCATCCTAGATAAAAGATTAGTCTTGAAAATTGTACCAAGAATATACCAACTAGTCTATGCAAAAAGGATAAGGATATTAATTCAACCTGACTAGGGAGTAGATTATACTATAAATAGGACTCTGAGGCCACATCTACTGCAAGGCTGGTCATTTCCTACAAAAGCCATTGCATGTATATTTTCCCTAATCCTATAATATGATCCTCAGTCTAATCCTTGCACCTAGCTGTTATGCCATACTAATTTTCCTTAGCAGAGAGCTCTGCATAACTGAGGCTTTACTTGCTTGGATCTGTTGTGGGATCAGAGCACTGCTTATAGATGGAACATATAAAAGTATATGGCAGATCTTATATAGAAGGTAAGCTAAGTGAGGATTGACACGTCTGAAATCCCAAATTCTTTGAAATATTTAAAAAAAATTGGTACACGCCAAAATCTAAATCAAAACAAGAATTCTTCAGGTTCAAAGTGTCATGTGGATTACTTGGCAGTTTATTATGGAGCTGACTGGAGTTCAAAATTCTTCAAAATTTCTTCAAAGTCCAAAAATAACCAGTTTCTGCCCTGTTGGGGATTTGCTGGAAGAAGAACACACAAAAAGTAGATGGATGTGATTGCAGCATAAAACCCCTTAATCCTGATTTCCACATTCTCACCACTGTTTCACTCACAGACAAAAATGCTGTATTTCTCTTTCTTTTCTTTCTTTTTTCCTAGTCACTACACGATTAAGCGTTGCTTGAATCTTGCTGTTCATTCTTAGACCTGGTGTGCGGCCCACTGTTCTCTCCCTTGATTTCATCTCCTCCTACTTAAACCCTGTTTTGCCTCTTGTCACGTGTTGCACAACAGATTTAGTCTAAAGCTCAGTGCTGTGCCAAACATAAATGGTAACTTTCACCTATCAGATGTTTCCTTATCTGTCTTCTGTAGGATTTCCTTGCCAACTGTTTCCTTAGTCATTGAGATCCTTTCTCTCAGAACAGTGAAACTTCTCTCCTGCAGTCTTCCTTCTCTATCGCTATCCCTTTGCGGTGTTCCCCTTTGCAAATGTCTAACTCAAAGTACACATTCAGAGAAGACACATTTATGAAAACCTCTCCAAAATAAGGGAGTAAGATATGTTTTCCTAATAAAGGTGAAAACAGGGTGGTTAGTTTAATTTATTTGTGAAGATTTGGAGTATCTTCTAGGAAGAGAAACATTACTTCTGACTACTAAAGTATCTACTGGTTCTTCTGTTTAAATGGCCACATGAGAAGAACAACTAATGAAACTCTTAAGATAGAAAAGAAGTTGATGAGTTGAAGATTAAAAAGCAAATCAATCAGTATTAAGGCTGATCTGTTACAGCCTTGATGGATCAAGTTAGACTCTTGTTCCTTAATTGCTTGTCATTTAACTGTTGTCTTCTGAAGAACTTGTTATGTGGAAGTAGGATTTGCTGCAAAACAAAAGGTTGTGGAGGATTTCTTGTGTTTTAGGGGTTTGCAGTTTATTTTTAAATAATCATGCAATTGACTTAAGTGAGAAGAAAATTCAGTTACGCTGCTGTAATAGAAGTCATGTAACATGAACTGTAGTTAACGAAAGTTTTATCTAAAAATCTGTGGAAAATGGCACATTTCTTATATTTCTGAAAGGATATATGTATTGCAGTATCTTTACCAATTTTACCTAGTCTAGTTGATGCAAAGATTCTTGAAAAAAGTCCAACCCACTTTAAATATCTTTTTAAACCAGTACTTCTTTTTTTTTTTTTTTTTTCCTTGTCCCCTTCACTCTTTCTCCAATTAGGGAAAGGTATTATTACATTCAGTGGTCTGACAACTTTATTATTGCTTCAACTAACAACTCCTGGCAGAGCATTTGATCTTGGTGAGTCTGTACCTATACTAACAAATCATCTTGGGGATTTTAAAGTGCATTTACACTTTATAGACAGATATTTTGGAACTATAGTAGTATATTTTAGAGTTAAACACATTTTTCTCTAACAATTTGGGAATTTTCTTAAGCTACTGCTTATGGCATTTTAGTGATACATCAAATACACTTTTCTCTCTGTGATCATTGTATTTACAATCTTCTGTGGCAAAGATAAAAGTCCTCAAGATACTTTTAAATTACATGTCAGTTAAAGCCACTTACCATGTATACTGAAGTAGAAGGTACAATTGACCTGCCATAAGTATTAACCCTGAATCATTTCTGTGTAAAACAATGTTAAAAGAATTAAGTTCACATTGTCCAGTTATTGTTTAGATATTATGAAAGGTACTATACAGTATGCTAATTATGCTTATGTAATGGGAAGAACTTCAGTTTTCCCTGTTGGGAGTTTTCTAAAGCAAAACTTAATATCTGACTTCAAGTTATTGCTGTTGACTTCTGCAAAACTTGCCAATTGCACCTTAGAGAAAATGTGCTATTACTGTTAACACCCAAACAAGCCATATAATTGAGTGGTGTTCATATTTACCATCAAAATGCCTATATATCGGAGAATTTTCACCTATGTCTCTCTAGGAGGATGTTTTAGGTAGCTAAATTAGATGTCAGGTCTAATTTATATATTAATATGGAGGACTATTTAAAGTAAATAAATCACAGCACTAATTTCTGTGTCTTTATGATAGGAAGTGATTAGAAATACTTGTACATTGTGAGCTTGGAATTTTCCAGTGCTTTTAAGTTTTTTTTTTAGACATTTGTCATATATTTTAAGTTAAGATTTTCACTTTTAAAAAAGCAGTAAAATCTAAGAGAAAAGAAAGGATAAAACCCAGTAATGCTACCCAGGCTTTTTATTAATGAATCCCCTGTTAAGGCAATTCCACTGAAAAAACTGAAGATGACACCTAGTGAAGTATTATTGTTTCCTTTTGAGTTTTCTGTGTCTTGGTAGTCTTTCGTGACTTGCAGAGATTTATAACAAACAATGTTGCTTTCACTTCCTCCTCTCTTGTCACTTCATGGATGGTCACCAAAACCTTAAATCACATCAGCACCACAACACTGCTAGGGACCAGCTTAGCTGTACTGCTTAATTCTTTCAGCTTTATCTGTGGTGCTTTGCAAGTCAGAAATACTAATAAAGTAAAACCAGCTGGTGTGTCTCATCCTGCTCTTTATTGCCCTGGTGCAAGTCAGAAAAAATATGGCTGAGTCATGTGAGTTATTTTGGTGATGTTTAAGAAGCTTAAGCAACATATAAATTTTGTTTTAAAAAATATGGTAATGAACAGAAGAAATTATTTTAGACTGATCTGATTTAAGGATTTTAAAAGAGGGACACTTATGAAGGAATTTGTTCTGCCTTTGGAGCTGCTTTTCAATTAATGGTATTTAGAATGTGATCATGAAATTTAGATAGCTATTTCCCAGTGTTCAGGGTATATCTGTGTGGTAGCACAATTTCTAATTAACTTGGAGGGATCTGTGGGAGGAATCACTTTTTACACCTGCATGAAGGAAGATGATGTTTAAGGCTTAAGAGAAAATCCCATATCTAGAGCCATGCTTGTGATTATTCTGTATTCAAAGCATCCTTCTATGTCTCTTATACAATCAGTATCACCTCTTACATTTTTGGACTGAGTTCTCCTTTGTTTTCTCTGAGCACAGTCTTGCCTTGCAAATAATTCTGGCATTGTACTCTTTGAATTCAAGCAGATAAATCGTAATCGGTTAAATTTTATAATGAAATTATTTTAAATCCAGGTTATAAACAAGCGAAGTTCTGATATTCCTATAAAGAATATTCTCAAAAGCTATTTTGATATTCACTGAGGGAATTCATTTATTTTCATGAGAAAGAATTTGGAACAAAATTAATAGGTGAAATGAACTGGCCACTTTTTTTGAGATGTAGAATAATATGCAACATCCTTTAACATCAGTATTGCCTCTAATGCCACAATGACAGTAAAATTTTTATGATGTCTTTCATACCCAGGAAATACAAAATAAGCCATTACAATGCCCCAGTCTCTTCTGAATTCGACTTTCTTTTTATCTTTATTTTACTGTAACAAATTTGAGAAGAAAATTCTGTTTCTATTTAGTTAACTATGAGGTTGGTCACCAGAATTGTAGTGTAGCTGTTTTATTTCACTTTTTATTTAGTATTAATAGTATTATTTTTGAGGGTTTTGGCTTTAGTTTGCTGAGGATTTTGGTTTTGTTTTCTGATGAAAACCAAACTCCACTCAAAATAGATATTGTTTATTCAGCTTTGGATGCTAATTCTGTGCATAGAGGTATATTTCTCCTTTATGCAGCAGTTTTCTTTCCAATAAACAATGATTATTTTTTCCCCACATGATGGTGCTCAATTAATGTTAGAGCAATTGCATGTCTTCTTAATTCCTTGTTGTTTGCAATGTGGTTCAATAACTTTCTCAATGCTATCCAATCTCTTCAGTAACAACTGCTAATTTTTTTCTAGATTTATCAGAGGTTTTTGTGAAATTTTGTTGTTTTGTGAACAATAACCACATCCACACAATCCTTTGACGTGAAAATTGTGATTCTGCTTTTAAAGATCGGAAAGTGGAAAACAGAAATTTTATAATCTTATTTTAAGATCTGATAGCCCATTCACCATTGAACCATGTTTTTGATTTGACAACAGAGCTATCTTTGGGTCTTACTTCATTTTCTGCTGTGTGGAAAAGAAGAGACAGCATCTTGTGTCTTTGTAAATCTGATGGACATGTGAAACCTGGGTCTGTGAATGTATGAAGAGCTTTCTAACCATACAAAATACAAATCAATATTGTATAAATCATTAATATACTTGGTTGAGCAATATGCATAATGAAATTAAACCTTATCCGTGATTACCTATACATTTCAAAAGAAAACAAAAGCATAAATTGCAGCCTAATACAATGGTGATATCAGTATATTTAGAACCTTGTGCATCTACCACGGTGCTTTTTCAGTACATTAGAGAATGGCATGTCTCTGAACATTATGTTAGCATCCTTTAACACCAGTACTAAAAAGAAATGAGTTTTTTCCAAAATGTTTCATGGGTGTCTGCCAGGAGCAGAAGAAAAGTGATGTTTGAATCTTTAACTCCATTCAAAGTACCAGCATGTATGGATCTTGTTTGCTTGCAACTTTTATAGGAACTTAGTCTCATCCTGAATCAGGAATGCTGGCTTTGCATTTCAACTTCATCCTAAATTGTCCTAGGTTTGTCAGAATTTTAATTGTGCAGCTCTATTCTTGGAAAGTTCTATTGTTGGCTGATGCACAACAAGGAGCAGGGGCCAGCATTTCTTGAAGCACAACAATCATTTATCAGGATAATACTCTTAACACACTCTACTTCAGACTAAATTAGCCTGTTCATGGCAGATGAACAGCAGGTTGCCATTCTTTGCCATTTCCTAGTATTTTCAGGCTTTTTCATAATTCCTTTTATTTTTTTCTGCTGAATGCTAAGGTTAACAAACAGATAAGTAGGTGGCAATTTCAAGCACAAAAGTAAGCTGCAGGTAGTCCTTGTTAATTTGATTTTCACTAGCTGCTTTCATTTGTATAATTGTAGCAGGCAAGTTGAGTTCAAATGGTTATACCAGGGAAGCAACTCCTAACTTCTTCATGAGGTAATTAATGATATTGTGGAATATTAATAACAAAATTTGGGAAAAGTTCTGTTGGTTAAATCGTAAATGAAGAAGAGTTATGAGCAAAAATGCTAGAACACGCTGCTCCTTGCATATATTCTGTGCAAAACTCTGCCCATGCCTACATTTCTGGGTAACAAGCAATAATATAGGTTATACTGTGCCTCACAATGTAATGTGCTATGTTGAGTGCCCAAGTAGCCGTGGATAAGTGGGGGGAAAGGTATGGCTGAGATTTTATTTATCTACTGTTGAGTAATTTGAAGTGGCAAACCTTATTTTCTTGCATAGTCCTTCTGGTCTAAGTTGTAGCCCCTGAGTAAACTTCATTTGCAATCTCTGAATGCTAATGGCATCCTGAAGAGAATCAGCAGCGCTATTAGTCCTTAATTTCTCAGCTTTGGTACTGTTTATCTGTAACTCTTATCCATATATTTTTACTTTTTATTTTTGTATATTTACTTTTTTTTTATTTTATATAGTTATGCTTTTGAATGCAGCAAAATGCTCCACAGTAAAAAAGAGAGAATATGGGAAGTAAGCTATTTACTTAAATTTGATATAGATTTATACACAAAAATCAAAGTTAGATTCCAACTCTTACCTGTGCTTGCCAGCAAAAATAAGTATTATATTAGACACTGTGTCCAGACATCCCAGGTACTAGAAATTAATACAGCAAAATTGAAAGCAGATTTCCGGAAACAAGAAAATAGTTGCCTAGGTTTGTATTTTAATTTTTTTCAAACATAAAAAATAATAATGATAAAAAAAAAAAGTCTGTGACTATTCAGAGTCCCATCCCTAGTTTTCTTTTGAAGCTTAAAGATAATTTTCCAGGGCTTGGCTGCAAATTTTCAGCTGCTCCTTTTACCTCCCTATTACATGTGCTCAGCTCTTGTCTGCTTTGCTTAACTATTTCTTCTTTGCTCACCAAAATTTCAGCCTGTTAAATTTGTCAGCTTTGAGCAACTTTAAGCTTCTGTGTTTTGCAGTTAACTCTCTGAAGTACCAGTTTCTATCAAGGAAGATTACTCTTATGAGTAAAAGTCTCTAGAATATGCTAAATACAAGAGCAAAATAGGATATTGAATTTCAATTTCTCATCTTTTGTAGTTTGAGGCTTTTTATGTGCATTATATTTGTAATATATTTTATTTGCTCTGCTTCAGAGGCATTTGGATGGTTGCTTTGTGATACATAGTACACAAACATAATGTTTAGAAGCTTAATTGATATTAATTGTTCATAGTATGTAGCCATTTCCATAACCAATTTATAACAGTGTGGCATGATTGTGGGTATTTGTGAAGAGCAGCAAACTTCCTTCCCCTTTCCTGAAGTTCTCAGAGATGACATGTTCTCCTTCCTGAAGTTCTCAGAGATGACATGTTCTCCTTATAAAGAATTTGGTATCCTTTCCTCTTGTGCATCAGCAGAATTTCCTTGTTGGTAGAGCCTTCACTGCCATTGCTATCACGTCTCCTTGACTAGTGGTGAATTTCAATAACTAGTGTTCATCCCTATCAACATGGAATATGCTATGTAACTCCTCTGGCACTTATCCATCCTTTCTGAGGTGTGTTTTTGCATAACTGTTTAGCATTCTTTGTCCAAGCCCTGAGGCTTTACTAAAAATATTTTTGGTCTCATGATTAAGAAATTTCCATGAGCATTTAATAAAGCTCTAAACTTATTGAAGCTGTTATGTCATGCAGCCCTCAAAACACCATGATTACAGCTCAGTCTTGGTGTGGCCATTTATGGGCTTGCAGACTTATCAGATAACAACTTGACTCGCCTGGAAAATTGTCTCTTTTCCCTTTTGTGATGACCAGAATTGAGAAATACATTTATAAATTTAAATGTACATATGGGTTAACTTCTCCTGACTGCCTGCAGTAGGACCAAGAATGCATTCCTTTCTCCTTTACTGCATCCCTATATAAATGGTGTTTGGGCTGGCCATGGAAAAAAATGCAAACTGAAACACCATTACAGCACACAGGCTACAACATAGGCAGGTCCTTTGTCAGGTTTTAAAGGTTTGGATTTATCTTCAGAACCTCTGTTGCTGAGCACTTTGTCAGAAGTGAAAACTGGATCATGCTTTTGAGGGTTTTCCAGGTATTGAAACAGGATTTTCTTTATTTCACTTGTGAGTACATGTACCATCAAAACCCAACTAGCCAGAGAGACCAAATGGAAAACTATCAATAGAAATTAATTTTGTGACTCTGCTTATATTGAACTGGAAGATATGAGAATAATAATGAAAATAAAAAATTGCTGGCATTCAGTACTAAATATTGTATGTTTTAAGGACAAGGCTGATGCTCTTATACTTTAAGGACAAGGCTGACAGGAATTTGAAGATTATCAGCTAGTAAGAAACCGACAGTACTTTCAGATCTTGGAGACTTCCAAAGTACTGTACAGGCAGTCTCAGTTTATGTGCTTCTTCTGAAAACTGATCTGGCAGCTCTGTATCACCCAGTTTGTAAAAGGCTTCTAGTACAAGGGCAACTGGATAGATTCATGATCTCAGCAAAATACTGCTGCATTCTTCAGAGCCAAGGTGAGGTTACCATGCTTTATATTGTGCTAGAAACCCTGTGTGTCAGCATTTTCTGAGGTTCTGGAGATCTTTACATTTCATTATCTGTTGTAAAGAAAGATCCTTTTTTTCTCTTTTGTAACCTCCCTCAGTGCTGCTTATGCTAGAAAGTGGGAATCAAAGTCTTCTAACCATCTGGAGAAAGAGAGAATCCTAAATAAACAGGAATAGCAAAAAATACAAATAACAGCACTGTAAAATAGCAAGAACCCAACAGGCTTCCTCTGCACAGTTACTTTGTAGATTACGGAGTATACTCCCACTTCTTTTCTCTAGGATCTTTTAATCCTGAAAGAACATGGGGAAGTTTTGCTATTGCTGCTACAGTAAGCGAAATGACTGTACTATGGAGAGTTATCTGGTAGCATTTAAAGAGCCATGGTACCAGTCTGAGTAGGGTGTTCATCTGAATCTGGAATGCCACTTCTTTATTACTCTTGTTACATATTTATTTATTTGAATTTACACATTAGACCTTCTGGGCTAGGACACGTATTAATTCTCTCTTTGGCTGGCAGAAAAAAACCCAGGAATTTTTCAGGGAACAATGTTGAAAGAATGTTATAGGATGTATTAACAATCACAGAGAAATGAAATAGCCTCAACATGCAAATAATGCCTGAGGCCACACAACTGGCGGATCATTATCCATGTCCCGGTCTCACTCTCCAATGAGCACCTCCAGACGCATTTGGTATCCATCAAGGGTGTTTCTCCTTTCAGCAAAGTAAGAGTCCATGCTTTCCCCTGCGATACTGCTGCCCATAAAACAGGGTCCCTGTGAGCTGAGATGCCTGGGACCCTTCTCATGTGCTAGAGCCGAAATGTGTCCGAGTCGGCCGGGGGCGGAGGAGGCTCCGCAGNTGCGGGGCCGGGGCTGACGAGCGGGGGGCTCCCGGCGCCGGAGGCGGCGCGGCGGCATCCCCCATCCTCCTTCTCCTCCCTCTCCCTCCGCCTCCTCCCTCCCTCCCTTCCCCCGGGCGCCCTCTGCACTTTCTTCTCGAGCCACCCTCGTAGACAAACTTTGATGGGGAACCTCGCACCGCGCTGGAAAAATGCCGGTTATGAAGGGATTACTGGCACCCCAAAACACCTTCCTCGACACCATCGCCACCCGGTTTGACGGCACACGTGAGTCCGGGCGGGGGCTCCGGACTCCCGGAGAAAGGGATGCACGGGGGGCATTGCGCGTACGGGGGGAGCTTCCTCTTCCTTCCCCTCCGCCCCCCGGGGTTTCCCCGGGACCAGAAGCCGGCAATGAGGAGGGGGAGGTGAGGGAGCTCCCAGCCTCTCCCGCTCTCCTGCCTGGCTTCTCCACAGCCTTGCCGGCGAGGAGGGCGCCAGGTCCCCTCCGTGTTCGCTCCCATGCGCGGGGGCTCCGAGGAGGCTGAAGCCCGGCTCCCTGCAGGAAAGTTGTGCGCTGGGCTGGGGCTTCCCTCGAGCCCCGGGCAGCCGAGAGACCGCCAGGGCGCGGCACGCTCAGAGCCTGGGCAGGGCTTTGGTAGGAGATTTGGGAATAGATTTTTTCTTAAGTACCCATAGCCTTGAGGGGGTACGAAATCTCCCTAGAAGCTGAATTTCTGTAAATCGGGCCCAGCAGTGACAGCAGCTGCTGCAGGGCGTTGGTGGAGGCAGGCAGGACGGGACCCAGGGTCTCTGGGCGGCGGCCCGGCTGCAGGACCACGGACAGGTCCCGGCCCGGGCTCCGCTCCGCTCCTCTCCCCGGCCGGGCGCTGCCTTCCCCTGCGCGGCTGGCGTGCTCCCCCTCCGACCCGCCAGCGGGAGGGAGGACCCGCCTGTATCTTGACTTTTGTTTCTTCTTTAACGGGGCTCGCGCATAATAAAGCAAATAAGAGGAGTAGGGAGCTAGTGGATTTGGGCCAAAATGGACTGCCTTCCTTTCATTTCCCGTTTAAGAAATCTAGACATCAATGGTGGAGAATAAACAAACTCAGATTTCAGTTGCTGTTAGCTGTTTCTTGACTGAAAACATTGCTATCTTATTGGTTTGATATCTTCTCGATTGAGTATTGGCACTTCCTCTATGGTTCAATTACTGTGTGATTAAGATAACTGAGCTGTGATTACTGAATCAGTAAGTTGTAAAATGTCAAGAAAATGATGCAGTCACAGAGATCAATTGCAGAGAAGCACAGAACTGCATTATAACTGCTCTGCTAGTCTGAGGATACACAGATGATTATGATCCAGTGTTGTGTGTAACTGATACTCCGCTATAAAGCAATCTCTCATAAGACTACTTAGATGTGCCTTTAAATTCCTTTGATTACAGAACTCAAAGTCCTTTCCCCTCATTCTCCAACCTTTTATTTCTACAAAGAGTATGGGTATTATTTACTGCGTATTGGAGCATGTGGCTCCTATTAGACTTTTGTTGCTGATACTGCCATTTGCCAGAAAAGCAGTTCTTCCCTTCTTTGTGCTCAGGACCCTCCCCCTTCACAATGCTTTCATTTCAAAGGATGGAGTACACAGCCTGGTAGCTGTACACACAAACACTTCACATATTCCATACTGTTCTTCAAAGATTCAATTTAGCAAGCAACATTAGTGATGACATCCAGGTCTCTTATTAAATAAAACACCAGAAAAATGTCTAATCCCATCTCCTCAGGGACACCAATAGGCAAGTGTGGTACAAAGAGTTATTTCTTAGCTGGATTCTACACCCAAATTGAGCTACCTTTTTACTGACTTTCATGAAGTGAAGGACTGACCTTTTCTTAAACAAGAAACAGACCCCAGCATCTTCCATTGAAATTTAATACTAACAACTCATCTACTGTTTCCTGGGATATAATTGAAAAAGAATGTAATTAGATGTTTAAGTTCACCATAAAGTACAGCACATTATCTATTTATTATAGTCAGTGAAATATTTATTCTTAGTTAGTTTTCCAGAATTTGGCCTAAATATTTAACAGGTGCATTCTAGAAGTTGTATTGTATGATTATTGGCATGTGAAATATTCTAGGACGTTCACACAGAAAGCAATTTTATGAACTATGTGATCTTACATCTAGAAAAACTTTGGAGGATGATACTATTCTATAGAAAACTGTTGGCATGTCTCTTAATATACAGAATAACATAACATTTCCCTTAGGTCGTTAGAGTAAAGTAATGAATCAGCTTCGTGTCATCTGAAACAAAGTTTCAGAAATAGAAAGTATTTCAGTTCAGAAACAGCTCATCTGCTTTGTTGCTTTGGAAATGCTAAATTTAAATATAAAACTAATACTTCTTTAACTGGCCAAAAAAAAAATCAGATAAAGAAGCACAATTTTTCAAAATGTGTATATATAACTGACCATCCAGTGGAAAAATTAAAACCAATTTATTTTTCATTTAAATTGCCTGTGTAGCTGGTATTCCTGAGCTTGTTCAGGTGGTTAAAGCTAGAAGTAATACCCATGACTAATCCTTGCAGGAATCAGTCCCATGTCTTACTAGTTTTACAGGAGATAGAGTCTGTGGAAAGAGTAGGACGGATACATGGCACTGAACCTGAGGTTATGTTTCACAGACTTTGACCTCCCACAGGATTATATTTAAATATTAAAATACTGTCTCATGTCCAATGTTATTTTCTTTCTTTTTTTTTTCTTTTCTGCTGTTGTTTTAATATAGTCTGTAGTTAACAGACCTCTTTTCAGTTTAAGCCTCTGGGAAGGATATATTATGTTGTCATCAGTGATAGACTAATCCACCAATGCATCTTTAATCCACAAGAGGGATAATTCTAATTCCGGGCAAAAGTGCAAGAAGGGATTCCAGTTAATATTAGAAAATATGCTTTGCTTTGCACGGAATTTTCAAAATTTCATTGACTGAACTTTTTAAACTATACTATTGCAGTGATTTATGTATAATTAGCAGTCCTAAACTTCACTGTGAAATACTGCATATCTCAAAAAATGTATAAAACAAGTTCTTGGCAGGTTCTTCAGCTGCTCAGAATTCTCCCAGTAGATTTATTTTTGTTGTTTTTTGCAGTGTGTTTCACATAAATATTCTTTACATATAGAAACCAAGAATATGTGCTAAAGAAAGCAATTAGAATAATTTTGGGCTTACTATTAGCTGTGCAGGGGATTGTAGAGATTTCTTGCAAATTTCACACTACCTGTGTTGCACATGTGGCAGAGCAGCATTAAAAGTTTGCCTCTCTGGATTTCCCTGGCAGAGCTCTTGGCTCTGCCTATGTGCTGCTATACCAACACCTTCTTCCAACTCAAAAATATCTTTCGTGTTCCTGACAACTTAAGTTAAGTTTCTCACAATATTCCCCCTCCCATCCAAGATGTAAGCACCAAGTCATGCAAAGAGTTTTTTGCCCCCCTCTGTTAACAATGTGTTTATTGCCTAAATGGAAAACAAACATAAGTATTTTCAAATGAGTAGTTTATGGTTTAGGGGTTTCGGTTGGTTTTGTTTTGTTTTGCTTTTTCGATTTTTGAAGCAAAATAGCATTTTCAAGTGTGAAAATATTTCAAATATAAACCTATAATTAACCCCACCACCAAATATTATGAAACAATGTCTGAAGTGAGTTATTTCACTTCAAGATTTTCAATGGAAAATTTGCATATGTTACTTTTTAGCCCTATTTAGATTAGGCAAAGCATTCAGAAATAGTTGCTAGGATAGCTGCTAGGAAATAATGTTCTGTTGTTTTCATGTATGTATTCACATGTACATAAATATTCTGCATGCACTATTTATTTATCTAAATATATTAAATACACGCCAAGATGGTTGTTTCTGAAAATTGGTGAGACTTTCTCAGGGAGCAAAGTTAACAGAGATTCAACAAATTGCCTTATTAATTTGTGTTTTAAAAAGCATAGCAATTTTGTGCATGGTTATACTATGAAATGACAACTGAAGTTCTATAATTATCTCCTGTCTGTCACATGTGATCAGATTACAAATTAAGTGTGTACTTCACAATCTTATTGACAATTTTACACTATCAGTCTAACCTGAAGATCAAGCTGAGCAAACTCCTTCTTGCTCAGTGTCAATGGTGATAATTTGTTAATTTTCTATTTGCTGAACAACTTCTACATTCAGATATATTCTCCAATTAAAATTGTGCTTAAGTACTAACAAAAGAATCTTTGCACCTAAGCAGAAATTTTCATGATAGTTTGGTTTTTTTGTCCTTCCTGATAGAATGGAATCAGTTTTCTGATTGTTTTAGTTACCCTTAAGGTGTGATTGAAAGATACCTGATGAGAGCACACAGATTTTAAGCATACCAAATGCGATGTCAGCACACTTCTGCTGGCACTGTGGGTAGAAGCAGGTTGTCTCTTTTGCATCACTGTCAGTTGGTACAGAGCTGAAAGCCTTTGTATACAGTGAGCTTTCCAGATTGCAGGGTCAGACTCCTCCCCTACTCTTTCCCAGCTATCCCCAGCACTTGCTTTTCTGTCTCATAAACAAACTGGTGATGTCTGCTAGGTTGAGCCAATGAACTAACACTTTCTCCAACTTTGTTGTCAAATTCTGTCTCATTCAGGGTGAATCCTATCCTCTCTACACCAGTCAATGTGCTGCTTAATAGTATCACAGGAACTTCAAAAGCAGAAAAGTGCTTCTTGGCTGCCTGGGGGTTCTCCCTCAAACAGGCTCAAGGAACTGCAGCAGTGTCAGATGTAGGGAAGCTACAACTGAGCTTCCAGGGGAAGGAAGCTTTTGATCAGACTCCAGGATCAGAATGATCCTGAGTGTCCACCTCACAAAGACAAAATACACTCCAGTTACAGACTGGGTGGCTGGAAAGCAGCCCAGCATAAAAGTACCTTGGGGTGCTGGGTGACAGCTGGCTGAACATAAGTCAGTGTGTGCCCAGGTGGCCGAGAAGGCCACTGGCATCCTGGCCTGTATCAGGAATTGTGGGGCCAATAGGACCAGGCCAGTGGTCATAGCCACATACATGGCACTGGCAAGGCTGCAGCTTGAGTACAATGTCCAGTTCTGGGCCCCTTCATTCAGGAAGGACATTGAGATGCTGGAGTGGCTGCAGAGCAGGACAATGAAGCTGGTGAAGGGTCTGGAGGCAATGTCCTGTGAGGAGCAGCTGAGGGAGCTGGGGTGTTAAGCCTGGAGAAGAGAAGGCTTGGGGTAGACCTTATCACTCTCTACAACTGCCAGAAAGGAGGGTGTAGCCAGGTGGGGATTGGTCTCTTCTCCCAGGTGACCAGACACAGGATGAGAGGACACAGTGTCAAGCTGTCCTATGGGAGGTTTAGGCTGGACATTAGAAAGAAATTCTTCACTGTCCCTGCAGGTGTGTAAGGAAAGGCTGGACACGGCTCTTGGTGTAAGCATTATGGTGTTCAGACATAGGCTAGACTCAATGATCTCAGAGGTCTTTTCCAACTGAGGTGATTCTGCGATTCTGTAAAATCCTGTGACCAAGGAAGGATGACTCAAACTGTGATAAGCACTGATCAAAGTCAAAGGGACTTCAAAGCAGTGACAGTGGAAAATCTGGTGGTCTGTCAAACTGTCCCTCTGAAGGAATAAGAGTCGGGAAGCTGGTCTAGCTCTTTGTTGTAGAGATGAAGTCAGTTGGCCAGAGGGAAATTTCCAAACATACTTCCAATGTTGCTCCTGTGTTAATGCAGAATTGTTTAGTGCTTTTACTCGTATCCTTGAACAAGTAAATAATGTGGTGTTGTGAATTAATCTTTTGTCACTGGAAAAATATACAGTCAAAACTGGAAAGAATATTGCCTATTCTCAGCTCAGACCCCAATAATGCAGACTTGCCTCTCTCCACTTTTCTCTGTAAGACATGACCAGCACTACATCTTGCTAGAGATCCATTACTAAAAAAGGCAAATATGATTTTTAATATAAACCAGGGATTGGTTGTTGGAACCTGCATTGTTACTTCCTTGCTGAGAGTAACCAAGTGGCTAGATTGGGCAGCTAACTGGAAAATCTTTTCCTCTTGTTTTGGCACAAATTTTGGGGGTGTAGAACTTCATAATTAAAGGTCCGTTTATCTGGTTATCTTTCCTTTCAGCTGCTATATTAACTTCTGATTCGAACTTGAGCTGAAATAGGACCTGAAAGATGGAATTGCAAGGGTTTCAAGGCATCTTAATACCATGTTTTTTAATTTTTGAGTTCTGGTCCTAAGGATCTGATTCAAGCAAACAAAAACGTGCTCAGGCATTATTTTTAAGTGCAATCACTTAAAAATAATGAAAAATGGTCATTACTGCATGTTTTATTCAGAGTCCGTGTTATTGCTAGAGAAAATACTGATGCATTCAAATTCTCATGTGATGTTCTCTTATTTTTTGCTAGACAGAAAAAAGACAGGATGATAATTCTGTAGTTCTTCCATTCAGAGGCTATATAATTCAGTAATCATGCTAATCTTAGATTAGTATTATAAATATAAAAAATATAAAAAATAAATATATAAATATAAAGTTGGACTAATAACATGCATTATTATTTCAGAAATAAACCATGTATTTGAATTTAAGGCAAACACTTGAGATTTAAGAGTGAAAATAGTCATTAAATAAGGGATTTTTTTTTCCTGAGTAAAAAAAGAATATTAACTTTTGTATTGGTTCTGTGTAGAAACCTGATACATGGTGCAGTGATCAAAACAAATCTGTATATTTGAAGATACATATATTTGAATGAATGTGTACTTTGTGTGAATGAAAGAAATTTTTTTTTTGTTTCTAAACCTTAGATGATTATCTGGATTCCCACTAGAGAGTTTCTGTAAGTGTCCCCTTTTTTCTTTCCCCAAACATATACTACTTTTTTCTCTGTTTACACATCTCAATGAGTTAATAGGTTTATCCTGAAAACAGATTTCTCTTGTTGTTACCATTACATTTGTACATTCAACTTTTAATTTATCTTTTTTTTTTTTTTTTATTTGTTCAGGTAGCAATTTTATACACATTCCCAGTCTTTTTGGATGTAAAGGAAAGATGCTCAGAGTATTTTTCAGGGTAATAAAGAATAGAAATACAACAAAACCACCGCCTCAAGCATATGTAGAAGTGTAAGCAAATAGATGTATATTAATATATTCAAATAAATCAGGGAAGATATGGGGCTACAGAGTGTTTACTGCTCCTGGTTCTATTCAGAGGAAATGAATTTTTCAAAGAAAAACATGGTACGTATATTACGTATGCTCTAGCCAGGGAAAAGTTAACAAAGGCAGTTGCTACAGCAGTTTTGCACTATCACAAGCAAGATCATCTTACCTTGTGTTAAAGTGACTCAAAGAAAAAAGCAGGTAAGGAACAACCTGCTCACAGAGTAATGTTGTTTCTTGCCCACTCAGTCTAAAAATAAATAAATAAGAAATAAGGAAAAAAAAGAAAAGGCAGCAAGGGAAGGGGATGGGGGGAAGGGGAGGCAAAGTGAGATGAAGAAACAAAAAAAACCATTCTCAAATCTCTGAGAGGGAAAATACTTCCTTAACTGTAAAAAAA
>VXBQ01005405.1:52584-193905 GCA_013400175.1 Phainopepla nitens | reverse complement strand
AAAAAAAAGGCAAAAACAACCAAACTTCTTTTGGACTTTATCTTGCCAAGAGCTTCTAGCTCCTTCTGTTTTCTGGGACTGATAGTAGTATTCAAAGACTTTGGAACAGGTGCTGTTCTTAAAATACTAGCGCATTCAATGTTGAACTTGACATTAAATATCGTCTGAGCATCCCTAAAACTTAATGCTGGCTGTCAATCATTTCAAGGACAGCTGAAGACAATTGTGTTATGGAGAAATATGTTGTCTTCTCTGTTGATTTTTGAATAGAAAACAGCTTCCAGTGTGCCAGCACTCAATTCACTTTCTCCTCAGGCCTCACTTCTGATGACTAGGAGTCTAGGATTATTTTGCTTTCTTTCTCTTTTTTAAACCTATAGAAATACAGAAGGATTCATCTGAGCATAATAGACCTGAAATTCATTGTTACAGCTCTTTTTGGTGGCCTTTTCTTTTTGCTTTCCATCTCACTCAATAGCTAGTTGTGATATCTGACTAGGTATCTTATTCCAAGGATTGAAAGAGAACTCTGAGCTGGTCCTTTTGTCATTTATTTGATGTCTAGAATTAGAAAATTGTCCTCAGACAAATAGCTTGATTCTCCCCCCCACCCCCAAATGTCAGATAACTCCTGGACAAGAAATGACTGTGGTTTTGCATAAGTTCTGCCTTTTATAACATTTTAGTTAGGAATTTCTCACAATTTAGTTCAGGAATTTATAGTGAAATGAAAAACAGTAGGGAAACTATATTGTTTTAGAGGAAAATATTTTTTGAAGAAAAACAACCTTCTTTGTGGATGATCAATAGGACTTTTGGAGAGTGAAAAGCCCTCAAAAGTCAATAATAATCACAGTGTATCAGTGACAAGCTGTTTTCTCTTCTGTTTTTGTGTGTTTTTTTAAAGGTTGAAATCAAAATACACACTATTTTAATCCACATGATTCTTTTAACATATGGATTTTTTGTGAGATGATAAGACATCCACTGCATTTATTACACTGAATTGTTTCTTTATTGCATTGAAAGACCTTGAGGTTTGGAACTTGGACTTAACATTTTCTTTTTTTTCACTTCCAGAACAGTGGGAAGAAGAATGCACCACATAAAACCTGTAGTTATAGAATTATATGTTTGGGATTTAAATAATTAAATGTTCAATGCAGAAAAGAATAGTTAGTAAATATTAATGAAAGGTCTTGAGCTACGCATTTGCCAAGACTGAGGAAAAGGATCACTGATTTAGAGAGGAATACATATATAGCTAGAAGTTGTGTCTGCTTCAGGGCTGTAATTATTGGGTGACATCATGGGAGGAAAAAGGTGACAGAATAGTCTGATTACACACTATATTTTGGGGACTTTTCAAGGTCTTACCGTAGATTAATGTTTGGGATTTTTAAAACATGGCCCTCTTTGAATGCATAACTATAACTAAGTTATCTTCTTAGTCATGCTCAAGAGTTGCTTTTACGTTGGAAACAGAAACCAGGATGCATTAGAAATCCTGACTGTCTTTGCTACCTCTTTGCATTTTTATAGGAATATTTACCCAAAGCTGCTGGTTTGTTTGGGGTTTTTTTAGCTGATGTATATGAGATGTTTTGAGTTCACCTGGAGAGTGACTCTGCTGACAATGCCTTGCAGAGCGTGTATCTGAGAGTGTAGAGCAAGGCAGGGTCCATGGAGCTGTTGCCAACTTCCTGCCTGGAATTAAGCAGGTGATGCTCTTCCATCGTACTACACTGAGCACTTTCCCTAAGGAAAGGGGTGGGAGGCTTGGCTACCCACATCAGTTGTGTGAACTCACTGCAGGGCACTGTGGGACCACAGACAGGATTCATCCTTTACACACTTACAGGTATGCCAAAGCTTGTGATGGTTAAAGCATACTTTCAGATTTTCTTCTGATAAGGTGGAGGTTTGCATCCCACTATTTTCAGTTCCCTGTAAAAGCATGCCATTTTCCACTCTGAATAAGTGATTTTTTTTCCCCCCCTTCAAATTCATTAGCAATTATAGTTAATTATTAATTAACTTATTTTTGTACCTGTAGAGAGTAGCCATAAGTGATGTCTGAATTTTGAAAAAACAGTCTCTTATCCTTTAATATGTATTAGGAACCTTTGAAAAACCCAGATTATAAGCAACCTTAAACACAAAATTGATTTTTTTTTTTTTTAAAGTTTACTTACAGAATGAACTGGAGTGGTGATGGATTTTTAGAGGTAAGGGATAGTCCTGGGTGGTAAAGTGTACAAGTGATCTTTGGCCAAGAAAGAGAAAAGGAGGGAGCAGCTGTGAGGAAGCAGAGAGGGATTGACTGATGGGATTGCTGAGCAAGCAGCAGGTATTGCTCTGGAATGAACCAAATGCTTCCCCTCGCTCCTGATCGATCCCTGCAGCACAGGCAGTCATCAACACCAGTCAGGATGGACAGGTGGAAATTACTGCAGACATTTAAACACATCAGTCATAATTCTTACATGAATAAAACAAGCAGGTGTTGAGCTGTGTGCATACTGCTGTGAGCAGGATCCAGATGGGGATTTGGGATTTTGGTTCCAATTGCAACTCGGTGCTAATCATCAATTAGATAGTGGGAGCAGTAACTCTAGGAAAAATGCAGACACTTTGCTTCTTGCATCTAGTTAGAGCTGTCTGAATTGTAGTTTTACTCTCTACTTTTGTCCTGATTAAATAAGACAGTTATGTATCAAAAATGTGCTTCCTTTTGACACCAACAGTATCTTCAAGAAAGCAATTATCTATCTGGACATTTCAACACTTTGTATTTCAAATATGTTTATAAATAGAAAAACATATATGCAGATGATTACCTGCTTTAATTACAGAAGCAATCATGCTTCAGATAGGATAAATAGTTAATTTATTAATTTTTCTGCTGATGTGTGTCTCCTGGGAATGATTCCTTGAACTGTCAGGGGAGCTGCAGGCCTTCTGTTTGTGTCTTTTGTGGTGAATAATTGTAACGTTGCTAATTTGTTCTGGGTTTTTTGTGGATGTGCTTTTTAAACATAAATAATCCCAACCCAATATGGTATCAATCTCACTTAGAATACATCAAATTATTGAAGCAATAACTTTATATAAATAGGTATGATCACTCAAAGAAAAGGGTGGAAATAAAAGCAGCCGCTCTTATGCATCAAACGTCAGATGTGAAGTACAGGTAAATAGTTCAGCTGGCGGTCTCACAGGTGATGAGCACGAGGGGTGTCTCTTCCAGGGAAGCAGCAGACTAAATTCAGGGAAATAAAAGTCATCTAAAAAAATAAATAAAATAATCTGGAATTATCATAATTATTTTGCAGTTTAGCTTTATTCTTCATTTTAAAACAAGTTTCCCTTTTATGAATTCAGTGTAGGCAAGGTCCTCTCACTGAAAGGAAGAAAAAGGCCAGAAGGCCCAACAGTAGAAATACTGTTGATCCATGATGGATGGATCTTAATAAGCTGAGTTTTAGGAGCTGAGTGAAATAATTACTAGTAAAGCTAAGAGGTTAGAATTAATTGGGAGAATGTTATTAGGTTTTTCCCCAGCCTGATATGACTGATATGTCAGTTTATATGAACTGTCATTGAAAATAATGCTTCCAGGTGCTCTATTAAAGGTTATGAGACATCTGCCACCTTTACAATATTCTGTTGCATGCTGGGATGGCTTTCTAACATAAGCAAGAATGAAGGAAGTTTTTCACATTTATAGCATGAAGGCATTGGCTTCTAACCTTTTTATGCTCAGAAGGCTATAAAATCAATTGTTCATATTTAATTAAGATGTACATAGCTATTTATTCAATGAACAATTTTTCTAAAGTGAAGTTAATGAGAAAGAATCCTTGTAATGCTGTTTCTTAGTTTGATAGTAGCTGTTTTTCTAGCTATTAAATTTTGACATATTGCTGTGCTGAGAACAGTGATTTTACTTAAAATGCTCACAGTATTGTAGCAGTTTGCACAGCACTTGAATATTTTGGTCTTCATTTATCATGGCTAATTCATGGCTTCCAGGGAGAGTTTGTGAGTGTCACAATAAAATGAATGCAATAACAGAATAGTTTACTCTTGAAAGCAGGTGCTTCCTGACAGGTTTTCAGGCTTGGCAAACAAAGTTTGTGGCAATAAAATAATGCAGTGAATGTTCTAATAGTTTGGCTGTGCAAAAAATTGAATCTTTGCTTTTTGACAGAGCAGCATGTTCTTTGGCACATAAGACAATACCATCTTGGCCCATGTGACACAGAACATCTCTGGAGCTGGTGATGAAGATTTGGATATGCCGTCCAGCCAGGCTCAGTCCAACTGCAAGGCTTGCTGTTCTGCTGGCAGGGAAGCACCAATACTACTCTTGCTCTGGGAACTTCTTTTCCAAATTAGTCCTTGAATAACAATTCCAGTATCAGAGCTGGCATCTACATAAACAATGTGGACCCCTAACAGGAAAGTGTCAGAATTATGGCACTGTCTGATGGTCACAGGCCTGTGCGGTGGGATTATGAGGCAAGAGTCGAGAGCTGTCCTCTGTATTATCAAGAAAGTAAAGTAGTCCCCAGAAATAAATCCAATTTTCTAATTTAAATTCCAAATTTTTCCAAATTTAATTTCTTTCTGATAGTGCTGCTGCTCCACACTAAGGGATATATGTTTGTACACTTCTTTAATCCTCAGTTGTTCAATGAATTTATACTTGCACTTAAAATCAAACCCATGATGTAATTACAGAAAACAAACCAAAACATATTTCTAAAGCAAAAAATTTTTCTTCAGTTTTTAATTAATTGAAACTTTGGATCAATCCTGAAATTTTATCAGATTTTAAGCTTTAGAAGTAATTTTCAGTGGCCTTTTGCATTTTGTTACTCAACAAATGTCATGGTGGCCAAAATAATTTCACGATCTCTTTTACCATGTAGGTAGTTCTGCTGTTAAAATGTAGTGCTGGAGAACATAATAGCTACAGCGGAAGAGAAATAGAGAAGTAAGAAAAGGGAAGGTTGTATCTTATTTTCCAAAGTGCAAATTGTTAAGAGAGTTACAGATAGAAGACTTTCACCACTAAAAACCACCTTTGCACCAAATCTATCCCATTCTTGCCATGAAAAGGACGTGTTTCACACACTTAATCCTTCCAGCATGGTTACTTTATATGAATGGATCGTTGCACATAAGAGGTGTATTTCCATTCTTACCCTGTGTTTCCAAAATTACTCTTGTAAAATGATATCCTGACAAGACCGGACTAGCTAGAAATGTTAAACTTGGCTTAAACTATACTGATGACAAACAGGAAGGAACAAAGCATGGAACAAGATAGTCTAGACCACAGAAAGTTATCTTGCATTAGACACAGAAAATATCTCGCTCTTTCTAATCTTGTAATGTTCTCAATCACAGACTTTGAAGAAATGGAGAGGATATTTCACGACATGGGATTTGTAACAACCTACACTATGATGAAACAGCATGTCTATAAAGAGCACTTCTATCTTTACTTGCAATGTATATATTTCAGAACATTAATGCTCAGTCAGCAAGACAAAAAGTTTTCATATACATGTGGTTTTAAATGTCCAGGAGGAAAAAAATATTCCCCTAAAATGTACTCCGCTTTCCAAAAAGTTGTTCTAATGACACAGCTTTCACAGAACTTTCAGACCAAAGTCAGAAAGCAAATTGTATAAATGTTTAAAAAGAAAAAAAGCCTAAAACTAAAAGAGGAATCCAAAAAACTTACATTGGTGAAAACGTGGCAATAATAAATTTATGTATTTTATAACATTGATATATTTTTATTTCAGAACTTCAGGATTACAATTTTGTGTTCTATCACACTTTGGGAAGCATCAAAAACAGAGTGGCTTTTACTGATATTAACTGCATTTTCTGAGGGACAGCTGAATTTGTTTTCAATCTACTGAAAGTGAAAATAGAACTACTATGAATACTCTAAGGTGTCGTAGTGCATTTTCCTGCTTTCTAAATCAAGACCAGAACCTCCTGGCATTTCAACCAAGTGCTTTTATCTGTTTCTTCAATGTAGTATCTTTTCCCATTTCTATCATTCCAGCTGGATACCAGTGACCCAACCTGACTTCCTCCCAAGACAGTTCTTGACCCAGCTCAGATCAGTTGGAAAATTTCTTTTGCCTAGTGTGAGAGTTGTCCTTGAAGTGTGGGGATATTCAGTTGCTTCCTCGTTCACCAGATGAACTGTAAAATTACTGGGAGTTTTTTTTTTCCATGAATAATATGTAGGTCCCATACTGTTTTGTGAGAACAACAGCACAAGCCCAAGTTCTTCCCTGTGATTGAAATATAAAATTAATGATGAGAAATGAAACTGGACTGGTCACCTTTAATATGCAATGAACATAGTACCAATTCAAATGGACATCCAGCAAATTTCTTTGGGTAATCCTTTTCTCTTTGTTTTTAATTAATAATTTTTTGTTTCCTAATTTCAAAAAGTGCTGAAATTCTAACATTTAATATTTGTTGAAGTATCAGAGAATAAAATCTCCTCAGCTCTTGCAAATATATGAAGAGGGTAAAAAATGGTTCTGTGTGCCAAAGAATCCTTGTATACCCTTGCAGTTGAGCTGCTATATGAATATTCTGTAATCCAATACAGTCAAGCTGACACTGAAATTTTGTGGAAATGGGGCACGAGTAATTTCTCTACTGCCTGTTTTATAAAGATTACTGTATCTCTTCTTCCCTGATAAATGTTCCCTGAAAATAGGCAGGAGATTTGGTGTTGAGAAAAGAGGAGATGGGGAGAGGAATCTGAGGTGTATGGGAAACACAGTCACTTAAATCCTGTTTACTTTATTACAAAAAGCAACAGAACACTAAAACTTTCTTGAGAGATTCAGCAAGCATGGACAATCTGTAGCAGTTCCAATATCACCCTTTATAACACTCTGAAATAGACACCTAACTGATTCTGTATTGAAGTTTTCCAATTTAAGTCTTTCTTGACTTCAGTAACCTAAAATAAATGTCATACATTAATTCTGAGTCTATTGCTGTGAGGGAGAAAATAAATCAATTGAAATGCTCAGAAGATAGTCATATATGCTATTTGTCCTTCTTGCTATTTTAGACAGAAGGTTTTTTTTGCAAAGAATGTCTCTGAAATGTATGGTGAATGTGGCACTATTTTTCTTTCCTTAACTGGTTCAAGTTATTTGCAGAATGGAGCACAGGAAAGTGCTTTTCTTTCTTTTGTCTGCAGAGGGAATCTTGCATTCCTAATCTTTAGTGCTTCTTGGATGCACTCTAATTAGAGGTCTAAAATAGACTGTATAACTCCCCTTCATAACTGCATAAAAGTTATAAGAATCTCGTAATAGCTCTCTCAAATCTCTCACATCTGGAAATAGTGAAACCAATTATGTTTGAGAGTTGCCTTTTTCTGCTTTTATGGAAGGATCTTGCATAACACCCTGAGAATCACACCTCTTAAGAGAGCTGATGGAGAAAGTGAGAGTGGTCAAAAGAAGAGTCACCTAGTTTTTTGGCTTGCGTTTTTTCCATGAAGATAGACTTGAGCTAATTTCATCAATAGAAATGACTGCCTAAGTGAAATAATTTATTTCCTTGAAACAATTTAGGAATAAATGACACTTAAATTAATTTTCTAACAAGATTCATTTTTACACTGTTTCAGCTTAATCATATATTAGCACACAAAATGAAGCAGCTGGAGATAGTTCTGAAACTTAAGACCCAAATTTATAGCAATAAATTTAACCCATCTGGGAACAAAGAATATATTTTTAGATATGTGTGCTATTGGTAGCAGTCTTAATATGCCCATAATGTATTTTCTGATAAACCATTATTTGAGTATATAAATAGTTATTTAATATCTTTAATATTGCTGAATACAGTTTTGATTTTGTCTACAAATGTACTTGAGGAGTATGAACGTAGCTGGTTTTGTTATTAGAATCAAAGTCTGATTGCTGTTTGTTTGTGTTTTTTTAAAATACTAAAATAATCACTAATGTAATGACCAGTGAATCACACATTGCAAGATACTCCTAATATTTCATGCAGTCTTTTGTGCTTTTCCCCATGAAAACAATTTCTTCCTAAAGTAACACATTATCTTGCATGCAGTGTCTGAACATCATGTACTTACTGCTTTCTCTGTTGTTCTATGCAATGGTAAAAATTATATCAAAGTAGTTTCCATATAAACTGAACCATTGATTTATAACATTTTATGCCATTAAGTATTTCAAAATAGTTTTATCCACTATTAGGGAGAGTTATCAAATTATGCACTTATAACACAAAAATCAGCAGAACAGAAATAGTTTTACATATTCCTTCAGAATCAATGATTCTAAAATGCCAGCACTTCATCGTTAACAGCAAAAAATAGGAGAATTTGTTTGCCTTGGTCTGCATTCATACCTCCACGTGTAGAAATGGGGTAATAAGGAACAAGTCCCCCTGACATCTCAAAATACAGATACAAAATTATTTTATGCATAATCATCCATGCCTGATGAGTCAGCGTGTTATATATAACTTGCAGTGCCTTATTTTTTGTAAGTGACTTCATTCTTGGAAATAAAATTTTCAGATAAGTCTAAGGAATGAAGTAAATTTTAAACTAAAATTTGAAACTTCTGGAGGACCAAATGTTTCAGCGTCTTTATTAGGAACACATTTACTAAGTGGATTGCCAGACATAGGAGAGGGACAGGCGGGTCCAGATGGTGTTTTCACCATCTGAAAAGTGTCCTTCTCTCCATTGATTAGTGTACAGAAGTAAAAAATAAATGTCTGAAATTTGACAAGACAAAAGGGACAACTAGTGGTCTTTTTTCCCTGTGTTTAAATGGCTATACAGGCCACAGTTATGAAGTTCAATCATTGAAGATATTGACTATTTAAAATAAATTAATTTAAAATATATTTGTGTTTATATATTACAGAAAGTTCTAATTGCTGCAGTGATTCAATTCAAAGCCAGTTCAGAGACAAAATTTTTTTCTGACAAACCAAGTTAGTATTGATATTTGAACTTAGGTTTACTGATTATATTTATCATCGATAGTAGGTTACATCTGCAGAGCAATATATTGAAAGCTGTGTACCAAATTAAAACTGGGAATGGTATTTCACAGGGTTGCTGTGATTTTATTCTAGGTCTGAACTTGATTCTGTTTTTAATGAAGCTAAATTGAAAATTAAAACCCCTGTGTTACCCTTGGCTGTCAATGCAGAGGCAGATAGAGTAGATGTAGGAACAGATGAACATGAGAAGCTGCCCACTCTGCGTTACAAGGAAACAGAGGTGGGTCAGAGCGACTGGGTTGTTGTTGCCACTTACCTCATGTTAGTTCATAATCCTCTAGGCCTTTGGGAGATTACTGTGGAAGAGAGCAGTCCTGTAACAATGCTTCACATAGTAATAATCAGGAAAAAAACCTCTTTCCCAGCAAACAGAAGGAGCTCTGTGCACCCACCAAACAATAAGCCTTTTCAGAGTAAGCCCTCTCAGGCTGGAAATATTGGCTGCTTGCCACTGTATGCTCTCCTTCACTGTTCCTCACGAGCTTACAAGCCCAGACTTCGAAAAGGAAAGAGGGCTGAAAATGTCACTCCACAGATCAGATCTTTCACACGTAGAATATTTTCCATGGGAATATTATCCTCATCTCTCTCAATACTGCTTGCAGCCGTGCAAGGTGTTTCATTGCATAATGGGAAAATACACAGGCAGTAGATTCATAGGAAATATTTGATGTCTGTGGTTTGTAACATTATTATTACTTTAATTCAAATTAACAAACATCATTGTGTCTTGTTAATGAGTTTGCATTAAAAATGAGATGTAGTCTGACTAGCTCATAACAGTGGGGTTGAAACTTTAAGGTCCTTTTGAACCTTAATCATTCTATGATTCTTAGAATTCTATCATTCTTTAGAATAGGTCTCCTACATGTCCTTTAATTTAGATAAAGCCTGTAGGTGTGATCCCTGTATGATATCTGTGGTGCATTTCACACTTGCTGGATGCATGGCACCAACCAAAGTGACCTGCTAATTCCATGTAACCTGTGGGACAGGCAGAGTGGGCATGGAGACCTGCTTCACTCCTGCTCTGGAATGGCAGGAAGCATTGCTGACACTGTGCAACATGCCAGATCCAGTGAGACCACAGTAATGTGCACAGTAGGCTGCATTTCTGCAGTTTTCTGAAGGTGATAATCCATGTTTTGCATTGGTGATCTGTCCCTCAGTAAAGACTTTTTCCATTTTTCTGGATGTCCCCTGGTCATGCTTTCTATCTTGCTCCTTTAGAAATAAGTCCATGGATGTGTATTGCACAAAAACATAGGAAATTAAATCCTTTCCAGATAGGAAGACTGAGTGTGGTATGAGGGCAAATCTGAGGGGAAATTAAGATATCTGATAGTTCTAGGGTTGAGTATAAAGGTAGCATTTTGGATGATTTAAGTTACACCTTCATTCTGGCTCTTGAGGCAATTACAAGGCTGAGTAAATAACAAAATTCCCTAAATCAATTTTCTTCCATCCTTGAAATGAGACATCATGTACACCTAACTTGCAAGGGAGCTCTGAAGGATATTTAATGCTTTTAAAACATCTTGAAGATGTGCAATGATCTATAAATGTTGGCTATAATTCATTAATTACTAAGAAATTATTTATTCCCCAAATCCATTAACACTGTTATTTTATCTTTTGCTGACTACTCTGAATGAATGTTTTTTTTAAAAAAACAGAAAAACAATTAAACTTAAAAAAAGAAAATTATTTTTACTCTGATCCAACCTAAACCTCCTTTGGGGTGAGTGGCCAATTCCATCAATGTCCCACCCCTGTTTGGCAGAGCAGTAAGGCTGTGCTAGTTCAAGCTGCTGCTGTGATATGTCACCCACAGAGCAATATTATAATTTTAAAATAATAATATTGTTCATTTAACTCCAGCTTAAGCAAAACTTCGGGTTTCTCAGCTATGATGCCAGTTTTGTTTTGAGAAGATTTATGATATCTGTGTAGTTTCATGTACTCCAGATATCATTGTTGAATTAATTGAAACAGTAACATGTAGAAAAGTTTACTTCCCCCTTCTTTTCAAAGTTAATATATAATGTTGTTATAATCCTTATCATTTTATGCCTCAAATACTCTTCTTTTGTTTCATTGTAAATTTTTTTCAACTGGAGTTGTCCATCCTTTCTTAATGCAATGTCGTTTTTTTTTAAAACATCACTATAAGAAATTATAAAGGATCTTTCTTTTCCTTTTTTTTCCTTTTTTTGCTTCTAGGTACTTCATTGTAATTTTAAAGTTACAGTGCTTATAATTTCTTACTTTGTGTGTGAATGCTCCACACTCAGGAGCTCCACTTTCTAGGCGTCAGAGTGATGCATAGATGGGACAGATCAGGGAAATTAATAGCTGGAAGACCAGAGCTTCTATTTGCTAAAGACTGTTGAGTCTTAAGCCAAAAATGCATAAATGTTACTCTTTCAGAGACTCATTGAAGAGAAATCCTGCTATCATGGACCTATTAGAATGCCTATTCCTAGAATTTCCTTTTTCTTCCTTTCACTGACTTCTGAAAGTCTCTTGTTTCACTTGGTTTGGGTTTGGTTTGTTTGTTTGTTTTTTGTGGGGGTTTTTTTACATCTATTTCATACTATTCAGTATATTTTTATATTCTCATAATGCCTTTTTTGCTTTCCTATAGAGACTGGGTGTACATGGGCAGTGAAGAGCACGATCACAAATGCCCTCCTCTGTAGCCCTCATCCTTTCCAGCTGCACAGCTGGCTGTCACTCCTGCTGTTGCTCAGTTATCACATCCACTACTCTTGTTTAGGAAGGACTTAATTGTTTACTGTCTGATTAAGAAGTGTACTTAGACCTGCTGACTCCTGACTTGTCATGGGCCAGGGCTTTGTCTCTTCTCCTTTTTTGTGATGTATGAGTTTTTCCAGGCCCACTCTTATAACTGTTTGTGTATGAATCATGGGAGTGGTGGTACTTTACCTTAATTTATTCTATAAAATTTCACCAAAAATAGTCTTTGAAACATATAAAAACAAGGTCTTATGTAATCTTAGCAAGAAAAATATCTTCCGAATTGTAAAGTAAATAATTATTACATGAGGATAAGTTCCAGAAGTCCACATTTATTTAAATCTTAACCTTTAAACCCTCGGAGGAAGGAAAAGTATCTACAGAACACTATAACTCAGCAATAGCTTACTGTTCAGAATGAAATATTTTAAAAAATCCTATGCCTATGTGCAGCCAAAAAACATATATAATAAATGATGAATGGTGAACCTTAAAGCAGATTTTTATTTGCAAGGCAATAGGAAAAAATACCTTTTTTAAAAAAACCAAAATTACAAGTCTTGTTTACCATCCATTTATAATAATAGGTTTTCATGTTATGTGCTACATTTTTTACTGTTTCTTGAATAATTTTGTACAGACTTTCAGATCAGGATGTGCCATAAATATCAGAGTATAAATAATCTATCATTATACAGACATTTCATAAATAATGTATGGCTGTGACAAGAATGAGCAAGCATAACTTCTAAGGCAACCTTTTGAAACATTGATAAATATATGCAACAAAAATTTGTAAAATTTATTCCCAAATTGTAACAGCTACACACTGATGTAGTAAGGAGACAATATGAGTGGTTAATAAACAGAAAAAAAAGAGAATTTGCGGACACTGTTAGTTGTAAATGCAGACTATAATTTTCTTTCAATCTATTGCGGTGCTTCGTGAGAATATTACTACAATATTAGTAGATCAACTAAGGAAAAAAGCTGATTTTTTTTCCACTTCCAAAAATCATGATGTTGAGTTATGATTGTAATAGTGCTCTCTGCAATAGTCTATGTAAACATTTTTGTGTGTATTAATATCAGATTATAAACATATCAAAATGCAAAAGTGTCATCTAAAAATTTCTGCTCTACTATTGGTTAAAAATGCAACTCCTTTTTTTTTCCTACTGTTATTGATTTATCACAGAACACAATTTTCATTTTTGTGTGTGTGAATTTGAATCCTGAATACTTCCATATAATTAAATAGTTTGATTTCTTAAGCATATTTTATATGTAGAATTTCTTGATGAAAACCATTCCTTTCCCTGTTCTTTTCCAGTGATAAGTTCCATTCAGTTCTGAAATTTAGTAGACTTTAGCACTTTCTCCCTGGAAACCCTTTGATAATTTTAATAGCTTATCTTCATGTTTGCATTTTTGCTTTTAAAAAATATACAATCTAAAACTAGAGGCAGAGGCAAAAATATTTGACTAATTTATTATAAACAGAGTTGTGAGTTAATTTTTCCTAAATATCACATATAATTATGTCATAGAGCCTTTCAGCTCCTTTAAATTACATGGAGATACCTGATTTTAGTAGAGAACAAGAAGTGTTTAAATATCTTGCATTAATCTTGTTGTTAAGCAGGCGTGTGTTACATTTTTATGTAATCAATTCCAGTTAGCAGCAAATGATGTCATGTCTAACTTCTGGTATGATATTAAGGAAAACTATGATCATGACATACTTTAATGACATGCAGGGTTTCAAATGCTCCAACTTTATCACTATAGGATCATTCCTCTTCCTTTTTCTTGTGTGATTTAGAAGTGGTGGGTCAGATGTGCTTTTGAAAAGTGAAGCAGCACCAGGGATCTTCTACTTTCCTGTACAGTCAGATTATCCATTTAGATTAATTTTAGTGTAGAGAAAACATTACAAAGATATTATGTTTATTAGTAGTTTTTAAATACTGAAAGGAGTAACAAGAACCAGCAAAAAGTGAAATTACACTTCTAAGTGTTACTAAAAGTTGCAGCAAAAAAATATCCAGGTGCTCATGTGGCTCTTGAAATAACAGTATTTCTCTACCAGATAGCCCTGTGCGTGCAAAATGGGGGGCAAGCTCATCTGGTATTGATTGCACTGAAAAGCACAGTGAAATCCTGCATTTTTAGAAAAAAAAACGAGAAAAAAAAGTGGGGCTCTGATTATTTTGTCAGAGGACAAATCCTTTGCCTATGTTCTGTGTCTCAGTGCCTGGTTTTAAATTCTGCTCAGCGATTTGGTTTCTTTGATAAGTGGCCTTGTTATCACACTGGCTTCTTTCACAAAGTTGTTTTTCTTTTTGTTCTTTGTGCTTTATCATCACACCAAGTATCTTCCAGTCTTCTGTCTGTAGCGAGATTAAGAATAGGTTTCTGTATATATATCAGATCCCAAGGGAAAGAGCACATCTTTGGGACAATAAATCACATTCTTTTGCTTAAGTTGCTCACCAAAACCCTGATTTAAGAAAGGACTGAAGCAAAAACTTTAGAGGAAATGTATGCCTGAATCTAGTGTCTTTATTTTTTTCTTTTCTCTTTTCCTTTTTTTTCCTTTAATTTCTGCTTGAGTGGAAAAATAAGAACATTACATAAGTGACAGGCTTTTTTGTTCTTCTAGTTGTGACTCAAGCTCTTGGTTTACTAGATTATGTCTACTCTGCTTTTTTACATTTGTTTTTTGAAACGTGGACCTTGATAATATGATTAATGCACCCCTTTATTTCATCAAGAAAATGATAGATATTACTTTTGTGCCCATTAAGTCTTTAGTTTTCACCCCACAAAATAGATGGTCCTCCTAATATAGCTGCTTGATTTTTTTCTTTTTAAATTTTCCATATTATTTAACTCAATAACCTTGGGTGTTTCTCATTTAGGGGTTTGTATTACTTTGACCACAATCCTAATTTGATGATTAGATGGTTATTGTGTATATATGTATAAGTATACATGTATATTTCATAACTTCACTTTGTATAAAGGAATTTATGTGAAACACTAGAAATGAACCTGTGTAAATAACAGATTTTTTTAATTTGCGGACCCTAACAGAGTTTAAAAACAAAAAAACAATTTTGGGGATTTTGTGAAAAAGCTTCAAGAACTGTAGATATCTTTAATGCTTTCACAATATTTTGAACAATTTTTCCCTTTTCAGTCACAGTCTCTGGGATGAAAGCAACCACAAAATTCAACCAGTAAGCTGTGTTAGCTCAAATTTGTGAAAGTGTGGTTCAGGGGGCACTTGTTACTTAACTTACATTCTTGTTTGCCGTTTAGTTTTTGTTAGGCTTAATTTCAGTTACAGAACATGTCAGAATCAGTATCCTGGCATATGCTGCATCCTGGGGTTATCTTCTGCACTGCAGTGTGTCTCAGTAATGATGGAATAACATCCCCACAGCAATTACACTAAGTAGTGTTGCCTCTGTATTTAATACTCTCTTATCTATTTTAATACAGTATAACAGGTGGAAATTGCAGGCAACCTGCCGTCAACGCTGCAGCCTAGCATGATGTTTCAGCATTTCTATGAGAGCTACATAGATGGTAGACAGATCATAATAAATGCAAGTAATTATATAAAGTTTAAGAAACTCTATCAAAGTGGAGATAAATCAATAGCACAATGGTCGTTTTCTGCTTCAGATTTATTAAATAGATAGAAAACGAAAGAGTCCTAAGTGACATAAGACTCCTCAAACAGGAATAAAATATTATGATTGGTTTTAGTCCGTGATGTAGGATTTGTTTCACTCGGATGTAGATAGAAAGATTTGTTTAGAAAATGAGCATGTGTACTTAAGAATATATAACTTGGATTAGATGACATTTTTATCAATCTACTGTAAAACCCATATTTAATAGACAATCATCTGTCTCAAATATTCTGATTTGGTATACAAACTTCAGAAGGAGGTGAAAAGTCTGTGAAAACAGACTTTAAAAAACAATTGTTAATAGAGGTGATAAATTTGTATATTTAAGTAGGTTCTAAATGCCGAAAAAGATTAATATGATTTTCTTTTCTAGTCTGTCTATATTTTACTGTGATTTTCTTTTTCTGACTGAATATATGCAACAGTCATTTACCTCAGCACTGAATAGAGTTCTTTAAAGCTTCTTTATAGAACTTTCCCTGTCACTATGTGGTGGAAGGGGCTATCTCAGCACACTGCTGGTTGCAAGTTCAACTTCAGCTTGAAGCATGAAAGGCATTTCTATAGAAAAGGACAAAACCCTCTCTTTAGGTCAAGTCTGCATTTCATGTACGATCCCAGCAAGCTAACTCTGCTGGAGAATGGTTTTAAATTAATTCCAGTTTCACTAATAATAACAACAGGGCCAGAGTCTATAATCATTCCCTTCAGCCATGGTCTAATGACTATTTCACAAACAGCCATGTTGATTTATAATGTTTGTAGTCTCTCGGGGGTGATTAGTATCTTCACAGTGCAGCAAGTGTAATGGATATTATTAGTGTTCTTGATATGTTTCTGTGCAAAATCAGCCAACATAGTTTAATCTAATTTCTGCCTACTTTGGTGGTAGGGAGAGGTGATGAGGAATACTCGGGAGAAATATATGGCAACTGAGACGAGAGATCGTGGTTTCACCAGGTGAAGACAGATTGAAAGAGGAAGGCAGAAACTCAGTACTGATCATCTTATAATGACTCTGTTTACTACCTTATGCCACTAAGAAATCCTTTCATTTCAGTGGAGCCATTTTCAGAGCAGATATAACCTAAGATAGAAATTATGAAAATGGGCAATGGTAGGAAATTATCTGTGTGGGGCTCAGTTTGTACCCATTGTGTTCTCTTCCATTAGTCCCAGTAGAATCGTGGAGGAAGAAAAGCAGCTGTTTCTCTGATGCTGCTCTTCTTCAGCAGAGGCAGGCAGGTGGGTAGAGAAAAATAGTAAGGAGCAACTGAAGTCTTGAGAGCTCCATTCTCTATCATACATCACCAACTGTAGCTGAGGGGAAAAAAAAAGGGATTGACTCATATTTCTTTCCTATCCTCTTTCCTTCCCTAAATCCCAAAGACAAGAGGGGATGGAAACTTGGTTTTATATATTGGAAGGAGCACTTACTATGTTCTCTGACCTATTTGGTGTAGAAGGAAAAATGCAAAATATGGTGACCCACTGATTATTAAGTTTGAGGAAATAATTAAAGTAAATTTGTTGTGGTTTTCACCCTTCTCTTATGACAACACAGAACACTTCAAATGTAGTTTTTGCCAGATCTTTTTGCATATTCAGTGTAAATTAAAATAATCATCCTGATTATCTGACAAGATCTATGTAAAGTGATCATAAAATAGATGGAATACATTATTAGTTTTCTTACTATAATATGTTGCCTGAAAATGGAAGTGTTCTGGTACTGGGAGTTATGTATGTGTAAATATTAATCTATGAACTTGATATTACTTATCCATATCACATTTGTAAGTCACAAGGAAGTACATAAAATATTTCATTCTGTCTTTTTCAGTTTTGAGCAGGAATATTATGAATTTGTGGCCTGTCATTATGATCGCTAATAACCGAAGACTGCAGTTAAGAAACTGTGTCTGAGGAAAGTAGTCCTAGCATACTGAGCTAAACTTGTAAGAGCTTTCTTTAAAGATAGCTGAAAATGTGAAATGAAAGACATATTGGTTACACATATATTTGAAAAGGATAGATAAGTGAATTACTCATTTTCTCTTCAAGTGTTTGGATGTATCATCACAGAGAAGAATCTGGCTGTAGAATGATATAGTGATCTGAACTCTTCCTTTTTAGATTCCACAGGGTTTTTTAAAAACTTAACACGTTTTTTTTGCTTGTTTTTCTAACTTGAAGACATGCTCAACATTAAAATAGTGTTGATGAAAATTATTCTACTGGGCAAAACAAAGCTAGTTATGTCATTTTCAGCCAACTAAAATGCTGTTTAAAAAGGGAAAAAAGTTATTTTATGTGATGCAGACATGATGCAGAAAGTAGCTCCATTTTTTTCCATTGCCTTTACTACCTCCTTTAGCTGCTTCCCCATTTCATCACAAACAGTTTTTTTTTTTTTTTCAAAGAAGTACAATATCTAAATTTAAGGCACAGATTCTTCTATACTTGTCCTAAAATTACTGACTTAAAAAAGGTAGGAATAAAGACTGACATATCTATTATGCTGAACAGCAGACTGTCAGCAGTGATGTAGATGCAAAAGATGAAGGAGGAACAATGGAAAAATATTACGAATTACTGACTTTTGGTGACTAATGACAGTTTTATTTTGGTACAACTTAATTATTTTTCAGTGGGACTTGTTTACACAGTATTAGAATAAAATTTATTTTAATATTCTCTTTCAGTACTGAGTAAAATGTTTAAATCCACAAACTGGCATGTAAGATCTTCATGCAAACAAAATTTTGTCTCTAAGTAAACATCTCTAGACATATTCTTAGGTTTACTGCATATGCAGCTATGGTTCAAGGATAATGAAAGCAAGTACTAGACAAAGGACAGATATTCACAGTTCCATTGAAGAAAATGGGAAATCTGTCTGCTGTTCTCAGCAGGATTTAGCCTTTTGAGATTTCATTTAATTTCTTTTTGGCAGTGGCATCAGTCTCTGCTTCTCTTCAAATGTTAGACCATGTGCTCCTGGCATAAATAGAGGAAATGAGCAGCAACTGAAATGGTCATACACCTGCTGACAAGGAGAGGGAAGAGCTACTGGAAACTGCCTTGGTAAAAGCACAAAACCGCATCACGAGGTGCCCAAAGTAATACCAGTGTGGTGCCTTGAGATTTTGAGATAGGGCATTGGATTTAAAGACTTTCTAAGGTGTTATTTTGAGATTTTTTTTTTAAACTACAAGGTTCACATTTTAGCTGAATTTTAGCATGCTTTAATAGATAACTGAACAGTGTATAAAGGATTTTGGTAGATTTTATTTTGCAGAAATTGCTAAGTTCACACATTTGTCATCTTCCTTAAGCACACAAGATTAAACATATATATATATATATGTATATATATATATATAAATCTGTACACCTCTTCCTTCAACCAACAACATCATCAGCCAATTCTTGCAGAGCTGCTTCTGAGGCAAAAAAACCATTACTTAGTTTAATATGAAAAATATGTTGTGCTGCTGCAAGGAACATTGAACAGATAGGTTTGTGTTACTACATCCTCTCCTACCATGCTATTAGACCAGGTGGAGAGAAAGAAGTAAAAGGGATTAATGTTTGCTCTTAGGGACAGTCTTTCCTGGCAGATGAGATATGAGAGACAGTGAATAGACATGCTAAACATAATTTTTGATGAAATTTGCATCATGGTGTCAGATAATATGCATTTGTGATGGTGTCTGTAACTAGATCTTGTGTTCCAAACAGAGCAACAGGCAAGGCTGAGCTGGGTTGTGTTTATAGAGGTCCTTTCAGAAGTTCTGTAGACTAACACATTCCCTTTCCAGTTCTGCAGGCATTAATAATCACTTCATTACAGCTCTTACACCAGTTTTTTAAAATTTTTCTCTTTTTTGGCATTGACTAGTTTATTTAACATAACAAAATCCTATACAAACAAGAGACAAAACAATATCCATGCAAAGAATGAAGAGTCTTGCAGACACAAGTTTTGCTACAAGTCTTTAAAAGGCATATTTATGAGATGCTACCCTTCCTGTTCCCACTTCATATATCCATTTTTAAAAATATCTTTGAATTCTAGTGAACCCTTTGAGAAATCCTTAATTATAACCTTTCTTATTAACTAGTGTCTTGAGAGATTTAGTATATTGAAAAGGAGGAAAAATCTCTTGACTTCTGTTCACATTATATAAAAATGTCTTGGGTTTGGCTTTGAGAGTATGCTTTTCTTTGAAAAAAATTACATCACTCAGAAGAAAGAAAATATTATGTGGATTACAGATGATGGAGGATTTTCCCCATTGTAAGGAGGAGAAACATTTAGGAAACAACAGTTTCTGCCTCTCATCTGCATGTAATTTAATGACACACATAGTAAAGTACTGTCCAGTGTAATATTTAAAAGTGGGGGGTTTGGTCCAATGACATTTTTTAAGAAAGTTTAAACATTGACAGACTGATCAATTTTAGCTGTTGATCAGGCAGAGATGCATTTTACATAAAGGCAGGAAAACTCTGAACTGCTATGGATAACTGTGATTAAGTGAATGCAAATGTTCTTGGAGAGGTGCGAGTAGAAAGACACAAAGCCCTACAGCAACAGATCTACATCAAATTTTAAGTGTAAATCCTTTCCCTAATGTCTTTCTGTTAGGATAGTAGGCCTATTTGGAAAAGATTTTCTGACTTTCTGAAAGAAAAGTGTATAGCTTGATTGTCCAAGATTACACTGCTTCTGAAAATTCCTGTGACTGGTGATTCAGCCTGTACCAAACATTGCTTATCAAAGACAGGGTTAGGCTGTGAACCAAGGGCAATACTCCACCAGCCCAGCTGACTGAATATGCAACTTGCTATAACACTTTCGTGTTTATTTTTCTGTGTGTTTGAGGAAATAGATACAGGAGGTAAATGTGTGAGCACAATCCTGTGTTTAATAAACATGGAAAACAGGATTGGATCATGCTAACTCCAGTTAGAATGCTCCAGTTCTCTTCTAGTCAGAAAAATGTTCCAACTCATGAGGGAAGAAACCCACAGGAAATTGCTGCCTTATTAGATCTTTCATTAATTTGTTCATTCCAGGCAAACCTTTCACTGTGTTTCACTAATTAGAAATGGATTTTTCAACCATATGCAATAGAATTTGGTCTGGATTTAGGCAAAAGATTTACAACAGAAATCTCAAGTCATGTCTTTGAGGTTCTTTCCTTGAAGGTATAAAATGAGATTTCTTCTGAATCCACACCTCTCTCATAAACAAAAATTCACTAAGGAGAACATTCAATTTAATCTACTGGTGTCTGTCAAACTCCCCAGTTTCTTCCTCTGTTACTAGCAACTCTTTTATAGAGTGTGCAAGATTAAATAGACAAAGTTTAAGGCCTGTTTTGTAATTGTTTTTACGTCAAAACTTGCAAATGAAATAAACACACTAATAAACTGCACAGATAAAAAACTTTTCTTCCTTCCACTTTGGCTTTTGATAATGATTATGTAACAAAGTATAAGGTGACTGTGGTGTAACTGCTGAGGATTGAATTGTGACTGTACATGTATGTGAGAAGATGAGCCTCTGTGTCGTGTTGGATAATACCAATTTATGAGCCACAGGGATAGAGAGAATCACTCCCTTTAAGAAAGAGGAATAAGGAGGTTTTATGCAAGTCCAGGCAGGGAATGGGTCTGTATTTTTTGCAAAGAGGGTGAAAATTAAAATATAATTATGAAAGTCAATATCAGATTTAACAATTACAAATATTAGAAGCAAAATTTTTTGTTGAAAGTAGATGACAAAATCCCTTCTGTCTATACATATATTAATGTGTCTTACAATGAGCTAAAGAGTAGTTTTGAAAAAGCATTGAGTTGGAATCACTAAGTTACAATACTAACTGGGACCCTTAATATAAACTGTGATTTATACATTTGCTAAATTACTAGATAGTTAGGATTTTTCTAATTCCTCTTCTTCTTCAAACATTATATTTCATTAGGATAGTTTGAATTAGAGTCTAGAATTTTCATCTTCCATCCCTAAATCAAACTGGTCCTCAAACTGTTTAATTTTTTCTAAATATCATAAGTACAATGAATTTTCACATTCATGTGTCCTTAGCAGCAAGTAAGGATTTGTCATAGGTGAAGAACATTACATAGAACTGAGCTATTTTAACATAAGTGGCCGCTATGCAGGCAGGTCAATTCATAAATATGAAATTACTTTACATTTCCATGAAGTATTTATTTGTGCTTGTAAGTAACTACACTTACTAGTAGATAATTTGTGACTAGAGAGGCATTTCCAAAAGCATAATTATTGTAACAGTTTTTCCTAACTCTGGAGAGGAATAAAATTACATTGGTATTCTGAAATAGGAGACTCAGGAAGCTTTGACACAACTATATCTTCAAATGAGTCTCCAGGACAGAAATACCAGCCACATATTTCAGTAGTGCAGCACAATAAAATGGGAAAGATCTGTTGTGGTAAATACAATCCAAACATTTTTAAAGGGGACTGGCATGTCACTGTGAAACTTGTAGTTTAAGCAATTGGAAGGAAAAAGAAACAATATTATAAAAGATGGAATCACCTATCTTTGTCATCACAAAAAATATTTGGTCGTAATTATCCAAATGAAACACTGGATGCTCTTCTTTTCTTGGTTTGCCAGTTTGGCTGCACTAATGAAAAGTGTCTCTAAAAATAATTCTGGAACAGTATAAACAACTTTTAAAAAATAAATAGAAATCCTCTTCAATGTTATTATGCATTCAGTATTTCATGTAAGTGTTACAACATTTGCTGTTAGGAATTCTGCATTGTATTTGTATGAAATGAGCACACTACCACCCCTCCTTTTTACCTTATGCCATAGAGTGGAAAATTCTGCAGGATGCTTCTGACAAGTTCCATGTTCAGTTTTCAGCATAAGATTTTAATGCTGCTGCTCTTGTTTCCAGACCATTTTCTGCCAAGGAAATGGAACCCAGGTCTGTAGGTACCTGCTTACAGAACCTTATCTAGGTCTGCTTTTACATGAATTATATTGTGGCTTCACTGAGTTGAAAGAAATAAGATTATTTTATTTTTGATTTGTCTCTTTATGTGCACTGTATTCCTGATTATCATGTAGTGTCTTGCAGGAAAATATAATGTTTAATAAAATCTTTCACTCATTTAAATCTGAGTTTTCTTGAAAAAAACTTTTCTGAGTTCGGGTACAAGGGAAATTGTTTAAGGAAAGCTACATGTAGACTTCTCCTAAAATCGAGCTCATTTTAAATGTCTTAAATTAAAAGGATAGCATGTACTATCGTCCTGTTGAAGCTTAAGGCCCAATTCCCACTCGACACATTCAATAGAGCATCATCTCAAATACCCTTTGAGTTTACTTACCAGGCAAAGAACTGCAAAGAAACAAGTGTTATTAAAAAAAAAAAATCACCTTAAATTTATTGTATTTTTCTAGTGATGTTTAACTTTTTATGTGAAATTCACGTTCTCCATATGCATACCACAATTGCCATAGACTGGAGAATTTTACAGGATGCTGATGACTTTTCAAGATCATTTACATGGTTACAATTAATTTTCAGTGTGTTATTTGTAGTGGGCCTTCCTTATTTTAAAACAATGCCTGCTAAGAAAATGATGTGAGTCTGCATATGCAGAGCTATCACAGACCTGCCAGAGGAAAACAGCCCCAGGCAGAGTCATTCCATTGCATCCAGACAAAGGGCAGGAGCTCAAGGCAGGTGTGACCCACTAGTGAGTCAGAACCTTACACCAGGATGCTGAGGTACCTGCTCTCTTTTCCTCTGTTGCTGCTGTAGTCCACTTCAACTTCTGTTGGGTTACTCTTGATCAAGTTCATCAGGGGTGGGTAAGACCCTATAGATTCCTGGATTGGGTCTTTTTCTGGTTGTAGAAGGTAGAATACTTTTTATTGAGCACCTAGGACAATTTCCTATAATGTCTCTATTTTTGATGTGCTTGTAGGGAAAAACAGATAGCAGTGAGTCTTACAGATCTGCCTTTTTTCTAAAAGTAGTGCATTGGCCTTTCATGTCAGCAGAATTCACATGAAATCACTACAATGATGTAAGAACATATTCAAAGTAAACATAAACCAGAAACAGAGCTGAAGATATCAGATACATATTCAGTTACAGAACCTTTTGCAGATAATTAAGGAAGATAAATTATCATATTTTTTGTCTGTTTCACTGGGAGTCGTTTAATTCTGAAGATGGAGCAACTACAATTTAAAAGCCATATGCAACCTTCTCATTCTGAAAGTGCTGTTGTTGTGGTCTTGATGTAAACAAAAGCAGTTTAAAGGATTTTATGTGAATTTGTAACACCTGTTGAAAATTGACATCACATAGCTGCAATGTTCCAATTTATGCTACCTTCAAACACCTTTTCTGTCTGGGGTTGAAACCTGTGACCTCTCGTTACTGACCCTGTTAATATTTGCTGGAGAGTCAAGAGAAGAAAACTTGCCTGGCCAGCAGCAGCCAAAAATCTGGCATCTTGTTTTATATTGTATGTTAAGTAAACAGGAAGAGAATCTCATTCAAACTTGAACAGGTGATGATCTTCCATAAATGTTGTAGTTGAGAAATTAATTTTTGATAGCTGTTTGCACTTATGCTCAGTCACAAACCATAAAATGCTTTCTCAGTGATTTTCTGTTAACACTGAAGTGTTTCTAATCCTGTTGGTCTAAAAACTGTCACTGTTAAACAACACAGGCTGTAACAAACCTGTGAAAGGGCGCAGTCCCCAGTCAGAGGGCTGAGGTAGAAGCTTTCTGTTCAGTTTGTGCATGTAAATTCCTTAAGTTGATGGTAAACTTACGCTTTGTGATATATAACCAGAAAAATAGGAATGGAACATATATGTAGATATGCCTGTAAATCCTAGTAATAAGCTTTACATGGATTTTATTTGCTTTAATTTCCTTTTCATTTTTGAACAGTAATATAACTTACATTGGCATTTCATTTCATTTTAGAGTATTCTTTATAGTCTTTCACTGGAATAATTTTTATTATTGTACTCTTACATTGAAAAAAGAATTGTCAGCAAGTGTGGAATTAATTTCCTCCCTATAAATCCAGACTTATGATGACATTAAAAGAAGAATAACTTATTATAAGTAAGACTTGAGGGTTTTTTGCAATCTTTCAATATAATATCATAAGCTACTAGAACTGCACTGAAATTTTCCAATATTAATTTAATGGATGTAAAGCATTATCGCTAAGAAAATGTGTATGAATCATTAATTAATTGTTTTTCCATTCATGGTTTATTTTTATTTTTTTTCCAGATTTAAAAAAATCCAACAAAACCAAACCCAAAACAAACAAACAAAAAACACCATCCAAAAAACCTGCCTATATTTAAGTCAGACTGCAAGTTTTATTGTTCATTAGGATTTTAAGATATAATTTATTTCACTAAAATTCCTGAAAGGTGTAATATTCAGTCATTAGTGAAAAGTGAGAGGTTTCAGAGGATGGTACATAATGTCCTCAGCTAACTGTTTGCAGAGTATGATTCATCCAAGCTCTCCCTCCTCTTTGGCTTGTAGGTGTAGAGAGTTTCTACTAGAAAGGACAAGTCTCAATTCAGAATGCTGGTGTATCTCACAAATATCCTTATATGTTAAAACTATTTGAGGACAGAAAAGGAATTGTATTTCGAGTGTGCTCTCAATTGCCAATATCTAGACTGTTAGGAAAGCCAAGATACTGCCAGTGAGCACAACCTGAAGTCTATTGCATTCTGAAGGTGACAGTGGGAAGCCAAGGCACAAACCCGATCTTGTGTTAAAAGCGGAACATCTGACGCTAAACAAATTTAAGGCATATTTTCTTTGTTGTCGTGTTTTCTTTTTGCTATATCTAACTGGTCTCTCAACATAACTTCTTGTGCTCATCCTTCGTATATGTATGTTGTTTTTTGCATATTGGAAAAGTCCCTTAATTTATATACCAAAGCCCTAGATTCTTTAAAGTCAACATTTTCAATTAACTTCTTATCAGAGAACTTGGTCAAGATAAATCACAGTACCGCAAATAAGGCCATATATAGCTAAAATTGAGTCCATTACCTTGTCAGGTCTCATACTGCCTGTAAGAAAACATTTTATGTAGGACCTGTTCTGCAAACAGTTTTACACAAGGGCACATTCAGAATTTCTGTCCCTATTTATAAACAACATGAATCATACAAGGTGACTCATGAGAATAACTGCATGTAGAAGTGTGGGACTGTACTGGGTAAGGTTAGGCTGCTGTTTCTTGCTCAAGAAAACAACCTAACTGGTAGATTATTTGTGTGCTTCCTTGGCAGTGTGAAGCTGTGTGCTATGCCAGTGTGGAGTCTTCTGGATGAGAGGAATCAGGTATCCAGGCCAGACAGGCATTTTCCTTCCCAAACACATCAGAAAATTACTATGAATCAGCAAGCCGGACCGTGCTTATTAACTGGTGCTTCTCTATAGACGGCATTGAAGGCTTATTCCAGGACAAAATCACAAGTGACCTCAAGTCAGAGGATGCTTGAACCACTTTTGCATTTATAGTGGAGTAGAGGAATCCTGGAATGTTAGTGCAGGTGTCTTCTGTAAACAAAAGAAGGCACAAAATGGAGCTTAACCTTTCAAAGGATTGAATTTAAATTGATTTTCAGAGTCAACAGTTTTTAACACATTTCACCCATTTAAAATTTATTATCCAGATTTTCATAGACCATGGTTTAACTTGTAAAAAAGTAGTCGAGTGCAATAATAAATGGAAGATGACCTCTGCTTTTCCATGACTTTTTGGACTATATTAAATATGCTGCTCCTCTTATCTTAAATATCCACCTCAAGTCCAAGCCATCATCTCTCTTTATAATTAGTGGATAGGAATAGACAATTTCAGGGCATGATTCATTTGACCTCTCTGTGACATCTACAATAAAACAGATGAATGATGACCGGAAAACACCCATCATCCCTCTATTTATAGAGGGAGACCAGATGTCTAATTCAGATTTGAAGTATATCTAGACAGGTGAGACTTCACAAAAGTTTAAGGATTGGACTTTTTTAAAACTACAATGAATATATACAGTCTACCTTTTCTTTCATGTATGTGGCTTAGTATCTGTTAGTATCTTAGCTATCTCTGGGGAAAAAATAGCTTCAAAGATTCTGCTACAGAAATATGTCAGAACATACTGTAACGTGGATGGCAAGGGCATGGAATCCTAAAGTCTTTGTTTATAATACTTACTTCATAATACAAGAATAGCAAACAATTCATATCAAAACTAATAAACTTTTAAATATTTGCTGTGTCTGTCTTAGATCTTGCAGTAGATTTTATGGTGCTTCCTTCCCTTGCATTTAAGTGTCAGACCTGTGAAGGGAGAAATAGGAATCTAGAGTGGCAGCCATGCCACAGAAGGACATCATTTAAAAGAAAGATGGCTAAAATTTTCCATTGTTCCAATTAATAGTACATTTGAAACTGTGGTGGTGTCTGCCTTCTAAAAAACAAGGCAGATTTTTCTCATGTACTCTTTAAAAAATTCAGTCAGTCTATTAGCATCTAGATGAAATTTCTGGAGAAAGAAGAGTTAGGAGTGACTCAAACCCAAAATGTGTAATATCCTGGGATATTGGCGACTGTGGTCAGCTCAGTCATTCTCTGACTCAGTGAATGCTATCTTTCATGTTGAGTAGAAAGGACTGAGAGACAGAAATTGAATACATAATTCCATAATCTAGGTATTTACAGATTCAACCTATTTGGGATCAAATCCTGCATGCTGGATAAGCATCCAGTCTTCCTAATATCTCGTAACTGGTAAACAAGAAGGAAGGCAACAAGGACAAGGAAGCATGAAAATCTCCTTTTCTACTAGGAAGAGGAGGCACCTTCATGTTGAACAAAATCTGTATTTGTTGGTTCTCTGTTCACAGGGTACTCAGTTCCATGGGGCTATGAGTTTAAACTCTAAATCTTGTTGCAAGCTTGCTGAAGTTATAATTGACAAATACTACTGTGACTCTTCTAGGTATGCCTCATGTTGCCACTCAAGTTTATGCTCCTACAGTGTAATAAACTTGAATCACTGTATCTAGAGACCGCTTTCAAAGCACACTTAATAAATGCAGCCCCTCCATAAACATTGCTTTTAAATTGGAACTGGCAAGGTAGAATATGTAATAAATGTATGCTTAGTTGATGGAAAAAGTCTCATTTCATTCACTCATAAAATGAAATACAGGACAAATAAATTTCAGTTTTAGAGTAAGGATGTCCTGTTTGTCTGCTACAGCTCTTTATCCATAATGGGAAGTCTACTCATTTAGAAATATGCTGCCATGTCAGACTCAGTTTATTGATATTTTTGCTTATATCACTCATTTTAGTTCGGATTATTGTTGCGTTCCTACATATGTCTAGAATGTGTCCAAGGAAGGCCAATAAAGCTAGGGAAGGGTCTGAAGCACTAGTGAAGGATCTGGAGTGAGGGAGCTGAGGTTGTTTAACCTGGAGAAAAAGAGGTTGTGGGGAGACCTTATCACTCTCTGCTGCCTGAAAGGAGGATGGAGCCAGGTGGGCATCAGCCTCTTCTACCAGGTAACAAATGACAGAGCAACCAAAAAGGGACTCAGGCTGCAGCAGAGGAGTTTTAGATTGTATATCAGGAAAAACATCTTCACCAAAAGGGTTGACAAGCATTTGAATGGGCTGCACAGGGAAGAGGTGGAGTTACTATCCCTGGAGCTATTTAAAAGACTATGTAGATATGGCACTCAGGGATTTGGTTTTGTGGTGGACTTGGCAGTAATGGGTTAATGGTCAAACTCGATTTTAGAGGTCTATTCCAACTTAAACAGTTCTGTGATTCTAAGCTTTTATTAGCTGACTTGGAAAATATTGTTAAAGAATTGGTAAGTAATTGTTGCAAGTGACATAATGACTGCTTAATTAATAGTTATTTCTGTCTATGTGCTTGCAGAAATATAAGTACGCCTTTTAAGCTTAAGCCAACTTCATTTATGCTACATATTGTGTTTTTAATCTTGAGGTTGAGCACGATGTCTCAGCTTAAAGCAAGTTATAAATTTCAGTCAGCTTTTCCCCAGTCTTGATGAATCTCTCCAAGATGACAATCTTCTTGCAAGTCAGAGAAGGAGGTTATTATTGGCAAGGAAAGCTGCCGCATGTCCTGTGTCTATATCACAGATCTGTTGAGCTCTATTAGTGGGTGATACAGTTGACTGTCAGGAAGGTTACCTATCCTTTGCTCTCTGAAATTGTTATATTGCACATTATAATTGGCTGCATGAATAGGTCACAAACAATAATTTCTAAGCTCAAAAACAATACACAAAAACGAATTCCTGTCTTCAATCTTTCATCTCAGTTGCAGGAAGCACCTTTGCATCCTTTTTCAATAATCTTCTGACTGGGAATGTGAGACTAGAAATGGCTTGTACTGAGCTAGAGAAATTAGTCAGAAAATGGCAAATGAGAAAAATTGGAAGGTGAGGAGAAAGGAGAGATACCAGAAATCAGAGAAGTAAAATAAACATGAAAGAGAAAAAAAGAAGTATCAGTCTATCCCATGTGACAAAAACCTAGAAGTATCCCTGTCCCCAGTATAATAATTCATATCAATCCAGTGGGTTTTTTTGAGGAATACTGAAACTCATTTTTATATCATTTAGGCTGGGCACTGGTTCTCATTCACAAACCTACTATAACTGTTTCTGTGTTTCGATTAGTTTTGAATTTCATGTTTATTCAGTTTTGTTTTACTTAACTTCAGGTGAAAGATCAGATGTTAAAATTGCAAAATGATCTTTAATAATCAGACTTGTGGAATGATTGACTATTAAACAGCAGTTTCCTCCAGCAGGCCCTGTATGCTGGAGCAGGATCAGCTCAGACAGCAGTTTCATGCAGAAACAGGTCACATAACAAAATCCATCAAAAGTTCTCCTTTCTTTTAAAAGTAGTAATGAAGGTATGGTTTTGCTCTCTGAAATCTCTTCGTATTTCTGCTGTTAGTGATTTGCAGATATATGCAATGTTGCAGAGCTTTGACATGAATGAATCTTGAATTATCTTCTGATGAGGTGTCAGAGAAAACACTGATTTTGTTACAGTTCTAATAGAGGAAAAAAATGGGGATTTTTTTAAGGGATTGAATCAAGAAAGTAGATACGCAGTATGCAGTTGCAGGGGAGATCTAAGAAGGCACAAAAACTCCATTCTACACTTTAAACAATACTCTTGCATTAATGATTGGAAAAATCATATTATAAATTAAATTACAAAATCTGCAGAACACTTTTAATCTCTTTGGAATCTCTTTTCTATGAAAAATCTTTTGAATGGTCTATTAATACACTTTTAGAGAGATGCCATTGGCATTTCTTTTCTTTTATAGTTTATAAATATTCTAAGTGTATTAACTTATCAAGCAATTATTCCTTTTGATATTATTGTAATTTCTTTCTTAAACAGATAATGGTTAAAAATCTATCAATATATGTTGCAAGCTTGTTACATATTTTCAGATTGATAGCTGAATGCTGTTTGGCACCCTTGTTTTGTGGGGAGAAAGAATTTTAAAAATGAAACAACAACAAACTGAAAATAGCAGGAGAGTAAATAATGTAACATCTGTTGTAAAGTAAAATAAAACATTTTATAAAAGAGAAAATGTGGAAGTTTAGAAACAAATTCTATTTATTGACACTAAAACAGCAACTTAAAATGATTATTGCCTTAGTTGCTTTTCACTGGTTCTCTTTTATAACAATATAGCAATTCAATAAAATTGGTTAATTGCAAGATTGTGATCCTAAAATCATTGTCTCTCCTTCAGTATGCAGAGAAAATATTTTGTACAAAATGCAAATGAATAATATTGAAATCAGAATCTAATTTGCCAGCTGCCAGGGTAAAAGTGCTGGATTCAAATGAAATGTTTTTCAAAAGTACTAAAACTTAATCCAAGTTTCCAGATTTCCATCTCTTCTAGAATAAGATAAATTTATTACTGTTAAATGAGTTGCCCTGGAGATGTACCAGAGTAACTGAGAGCATGAAGAATGACATTTTAAATATATATATATATATCTAAAGATGAAGATTTGAAAGTGGAAAAAACATATATTGATTAAAATGACATTAATTCCTTCTCATTGTGAACTTTTTTTAGGGAATCAAGGAGAGGAAATGATGGTGCATATCAGGAAAGTGTTTTTGTTTGGTTCTCCCCTCCCATCTTGCTTATTACCTTTACAAGTAATAAGTAATTCAAGTAATACAAAGAATACAAAATTCAAGTAATACAAAGAACTATGGAATCATAGGCTCATAGAATGGCTTGGATTGGATGGGACCTTAAAGTTCATTTAGTTTTAACCCCCTTGCCGTGGGCAGGATCACGTTTCATTAGACCAGGTTCTCAGAGTCCCATCCAACCTGGTCTTGAAACACATCCCAGAACGAGGCATCTACAACTTCTCTTGGCAACCTGCTCCAGTATCTCACCACCCCCATAGTAAAGAATTTCTTTTTAATATCTAATAGAAACCTACATTCTTTCAGTTTGGAGCCAGTCCCACTTGTCCTGTCACTACATGCCCTTGTAAAATGTCTCTCTCCATCTTTCTGTGGGCTCCCTACAGGTACTCCAAGGCCATAATTAGATCACCTTGGATCATTCTTTTTCCAGGTTGAAAAATGCCAATTCTTTCACCCTTTGCTTGTAGGAGAGCTATTCCATCCCTCTAATCATCTTGGTAGCCTTCCTCAACAGGTTGATGTCCTTCCTGTGCTGGAGACTCTGGAACTGGATGCAGTGCTCCAGGTGGGGTCTCACCAGAAAAGAGGGGGATAATCAGCTGCCTAGCCCTGCTGGCCCAGGATACAGTTGGCTTTCTGGGCTGTAAGTGCACCTTTCTGGGTCATGTCCTCTCATCCAGCAGCACCCCAAGTTCTTCTGGACAGAGCTGCTCTCAATCTGTTTATTCCCCAGCCTGTGTTGGTACCAAGCATCCTCCCAACCCAGGTGCGGTGCCTTGCTCTTGGTCCTGTCAAATCTCGTGTGATTCTCAAGGGCCCACTTCTTGACCAACCTCAGCTCTCTTTGGATGACAACCCACTCTTCAGGTATGCCAGCTGCACAGCTTGGTGTCATCGGCAAATTTGCTTTATTCTTTTTTTAATAACATGATTTTGCACACGCATGATTCCAAAGAGACATCGTGGAAAACCAAAGACATTGCACTTGAACAGGCTTTTATCAGGAACTACTCAGCTGAGTATTTTCAGACAAATTCAGAAGCTATTAAATGGAGAATAACAGTGGGAAGCAAAAGTATAGAATTTAACCTTGAGTTGCTAATATTGCACTTACAAGAATAACCTTTATTAATGCCTATTTTGACCGAAAAACAAGATGATATGAGACAGCTTTTGCATACATTTGGAATCAATGTAAAGAAAAACAAAAAAATGGGGCAGAAATATTAATAATGGGAAATAAAGGGGACTTCAGAGCCCTCACAGCTCCTGTAGGAATCTTACGAAGGATTGTAACTACAATTTACATATCCAGTCAATAGCAAGCTTCTAGTCTAGCTACTACTTTTTAGTTATGGATATGGGGTATTTGAACTATGATCAATGGTATTTAATTTTGAATAGACTAACAACCCAAAGGATGAATTAGGGTCGAAACTTCTTAATTAACAAAAAACCAAAACAAAAACTCAAAAAAAATACCAAAACAAAAAAATCACCCAACCCCAAAAAACCAACCAAAACAAAAACAACTAACCACAAAAAAAACAGTGGGTTTTTTGCTAAAACGTCACTGGCTTTAAATCTCAGTGACTGAAACAGGAGAGTCACATTTGATTTGGGCTCTTCTGCCCAGTTATGTTGTGCAAAACATGGAACAGCAGTGACCTAAAGCTAACACCTTTGGATGAGCAAAACCAGAGTATTTTAACAATTCCAAACAAAAGTAGGAATACTCTTTATCTGACTTTACTGAATATGAATAGTTCTAAATCTATATCAAGAAAAGGATGTTGTTTAGAGATTTTTACTTGCATAATTTTCATTATGCAATACTGTTGCATTATAAAATTCTGAGTATTAAAATGAATATAATAATGCAAACACTTCTCTTTGCCTTGATTCCAAGAAAACAAGATGTGTGCTGTATTATTCTCTTGTCAGTTCTCTTTCCCTGGAAAATAAACTTGGGAACTTGCTGGATGAATTAAAAAATATTAAGTTTGTGCAACTGGCCTGCAGAAGAAACAATCAGAAGCCATAGGAAGTATTTTGAGCCATTTTGTTTAGTTCTCAGCACCTGAGAAGTTTAATTTGGCTTACTCACCTTGAGATGTAGGGACCTCAAGAAGAAAGGGACGAACTGGGAGAATCATGAGGGGAGCATGTAAGGAAAACTGCTGTAGAGAAAGAAGAGGATTTAAGTACCATGGCATAAGGAAAGGAATTATGAAGATGCTCTTTTCATAGTGGACTGGAGTTACAAAGTCAGTGGCTAGGAGCTGCATATCCATATACATGATGATCCTAGGGTCTTTTCCAATCAAAAACATTCTATGATTCTATTATTATTCATACCATTAAAGAAACCAAATTTTTGTTTCACAGTTGATATTTAAGGAATGTCTACATCTCACTTGCTATAACTCTATTGTGAAAGATCTCCTTAGGATTTTTTTTGCAAATATTCCTGAAATTTGAAATCAACTCCAGGAAACACAAGTGCAAAGCAGAAATCTTGCATGTACCTCATTTTCATTTCAAAACAAAGCTGGCCTGGACATTGTTTGGGTGAAAACCTCACTAATGGTGCCAGTCAACCATCAGTAATTCAGTGTTCTGAGATGGGCTGCTGAACGTAGTGGAACATCAATGGGGCACATCTGTCTCACAGCTGAGAAACAGGTTTCTTGTGAATTATCATGTTCCTGAAAAGTTTTATAGATTGCATATTAATCTTGTTATGAATATGGTGTCTGTTTACTTGTGACTTTGCAGAGAAAAAATCCTTTCAGAAATGAAACACCTCAGTTACAAAAATAGGTTGTCATGATCAATACAAATCTTGCTTACATGTCCATGTGGCAACGTGTTTGTCTAGATATGGATTTTAATTTTTTCTCTAAGTTTTTTTTAGAAGCAACTCATACCGGGTTTTGAAGTGAAATAAAATAAATAGGACTTTTGTCTCTTCTAGTTTGGTTTGAGTTTACAGAAAGTGAAAACTTACTCATTAGGTTCAACAGCTGAATAGGACAGGGTCAATTACCATCAGCTCCCACTTCATCAGCATAATTAAGAGCAGTACCTGAAAGTGTCTGGCGCGTCAGTAAGAAATGGAGAAACTAATAATCAGAAATTAAACATTGAAATAAATATATATATAAAATTGTGTCACTGGATTTAATTTAAAATGTGGTAACATGGTACAGGAATATACTTGTGTATTGAAATCCTTAACATTGCCTTCTTTTACAAAGGAAGATGTTAAATGGAAGATTTATAGTTTCCTTCACTTCTTGTGGAAGCTGAAATATGTACGAAAGATTGTTAGGTTACTCACTTTTCCACCGTGGGCGTATAGCTGATAGAATAATCTGGTTTAGTTGTATATCTTTAGAGCTGAGATAAGATCAAGGGACTCAAACTCTGAATGGGGGCATTCATTCTTCTCTAGGAAAGCCAAAATGGAAGAGAAAGCTGTTCAGGAAGAAGATTAGTTATTAAATGCTGCAAAGGTCCATGTGACTAACCTTTGTGCTATAACCTTTTAGTACTGTAGATTGAAGATCAAGAACGTATGGTTCTCAGATTCTTGCTTAATTCAAGTTCGTGGCAAATGCTATTTCTGTTCCACTCTCGTTATTTCCTATCTCCTAAATCCAGTCAGAGACAGATACCATAATAATCAATATAAAGCCCCTTTCCTAGGGATTCAGACCACCCCAAAAAAATAGTGATAGTTCTGGGAATTGCAGTGGCAGTGGAGGCGAGAGCAGGTGGGTAAATAGATAAGAAACAAGCAGACAACCAGGATGACCTCTACAACTGAAAGAAACTGCTGAGTGCCTCTGAAGAATGAAATGTAGTGTCTATGGCATGGAATTCGGTCCTCTAAATGCCATTCATACATTACCAATTTACTCATTCATTAAAATGTGGGGATAAAAAGCCAAACTGAAAATCCTTTACTGAAATATCACCAGTGTATTACTTTCCAGAACTCCAAGCATATTTACTTTTCTTGCATGCTGCAAAAATTTTAGTTAATGCATTATTGAGGCTATATCCTGAGAAGAACAAAAGCTTTGGGAAATGGTTTTCTTTATTTCTTTTCTTAATTGATTTTTTTCCCTGTATGCTGTTTTATATTTTCATTACCATGGTGCATGAAATAGTAAAAAAAGAGCTTATCCTTATTACCTTTGGTTTCTCCTTTTTTTTTTTATAAAGCCATTTATCATAATGAAAATTAATTTACTTGAAACTTTGATTAAATTTTTATTTCATTTCAGTCTTAGTTTAAAATACGTGCATATATTTGAATAATTTTTTGAAGTCACACTCTTACAATGTAGAGATTATACGGTTAAGGTATTTTTAAAAGGAAATTTCAATGTTAATTAAAAGCTAGTTAGGAGTACTTCCAGAGAAATACCTAATACACTTCTTCCTTCTGCAGAACTCTTTGAAATATAGTCAATTAGTTGGTGGGCTGGAAAGACAGGGGAAGTGCTGCTCCAGGACAAACCCAAAACTTAATCCTATGACAATGTTCCAATTAATTTTGAAGGATTCTAATCAATCACACATTTTTACATAGTGAAAAATGAACTTCAAGATATTATTGTAAAAAATTACCTCTTATGATGGCTTTGATAATAAAAAATATCTTAATATCTCAAACTCACTGTTTATGTACTTTTTCTCTTTAGAATATCTTTAATGAAGTGGAGTGAGGAAGTGAAGCCAAGAGATTAACAATCTGACCTGTGTAGACATCTATATCCCACAGTGTCCTCTAGAAGTGGCAAGCCAATTATGTCAATAACAACTTTTCTGAATTCACCCCCATTTTTTAATTAATTTTTCCCTCCATTTCTAATTTTTTCCCTCTCTGTTACCTTCTTTAGTGTCTCTTAATTTAAATTTTGGTTCATGATTAAAGCAGCTTAGAGGAATTTTTAAATTTTTGTGTGCATATGCTCATAAAGCACCCTAGAACTTAAGCATCTAACAAAGTCCAAGTAGTTAGTAACAAAGGATAGGGAGTGCAATGGGAAAAGGAAAACTCTCTCCAGTAGCCACCTTGGAGAGCAGTGACATGATTCATTGAAGAGCTCTGGGTAGTTCTCTGGTGTAGTTGTTGGCAGTGAGGCAGATGGTTTTTCATCTGGTTTTTCTCTATTGTTATTCTCTTTTATCAGAATCTCGTTTAACCCTCCCTCTCTTCACCGCTGGTTGTTATCATCGCATGACGGCATTAGTGCCGACTGATAAATTAGCCAGTAGTGATGTGTATTTGTCACTTGTTAAGTTTGTGCATACACCTTTTACAGGTTAACATTTATTGATACATAAATCAGTAAAAGTTACTTGCATGTGCATGGTGTTTTGGTTCCGTCTAATAGGCTGATATCTTATGAAGTGAGATAAGGAGGCAGTGGGAATGGAGAGGTCATTCTTAAACCAGTGTTAGTTGCTTACTGTGAGAGGCCATCATTCAGCCCTGCAAATGCAAGGCTGGGAGAAGTGTGATATGAAAACTTGAGTATGTGGAGAATAAAGGAAAAATAATACTAGAGAGACTGAGAACTGCCTCAGTAATGCATGTAAAGGTCACAAAGCCATAGTATTGCCAAGGCTACACCTATGTTACCTAGGACACGACAAAACATTTTTTAATTATTTCTGATGCAAATCCACTGTATCATGTTTTCTATGCTTGTCTGAGCTTATCTAAATTTAAATGTCATGTTGCATACCTTTTGTTTGTTATTTTTGATCAAGAGTAGTAGATTTTGTGAAGTTTTGCCCGGAGTTTTCATTATTGCTATTATAACTTAAGAAAGTTAATTTATGATGTTTTGCACAGTTTGTGAAACTACCCTATTTACTTATGTTCACACATATGGAGTGGTCTGAAATGGAACAAATTTCTTACGTCATAATACAATCCACACGTACAAACTCCTACCTCATGCACCTTATTTGATTGGTATAAAAAGAAAACCACCAAAACCAGCAAAAAAAATTTATCTTTTTTCTCTTTTCTCAGAGCAATTTCAAACAAAGAAATTAGTTCTTCAGTATCTCACTTACAGATGTTATTTGACCTTTATTTGCAAGAAGGAAAGACATGAGCACAGTCAGGTGCATTTACTCAGCTTTTAGGTCCTGACTGTGTAAACGTAGTACAGAAATGTTCTGACTTCTATCCTGGTTTGATGCTCATGTTACCCATTTCCTGTGCTTTAAGATGATGCTAGACCTGAAGGATTTTGGTCATCACATCCTCCACATATGATAAATATAAGTCCTTATCCTGACTAACTCCTTAAAGATGTCACTTCCTACTATTCCAGTGGAGTTGAGCATTCTGACCCCAATACTGAGGTTGAGTAGGTTAAAGGAAAGGTTTTACACTGCCTCAGTGGTTTGGCCACCTTATTTGCAAATAGCATTTTTGCTGGTTTATATGATGCTGTTGGTTAAATTCTCCAACTGATTTTTAGTCTCTGAATTATTTTTTTACTTTCAAAACAGTATTTAGAGCAGCAATGAATTTCCACATTTATAGCATCAGGTTGCATAGGAAATGTGGCAGTATAATCATGTTGCAATTTATAGCTTTCTTCTACTTTTGGTGTTTTCAGTAAGTGTAATTTAAGGAACCTTATTTCTGTATTTTCAGTATTTTTTCTCTGTTTGCTCAGTGCCACTTTTACTTGATGAGATAAAGATATAAATATCTGGCTTTCTACATATTACTTCTAAACTCTCAGAATGAAAAAGATGATTCTCTCTAGCATGAAAACTTTGCAACCAGATACAAACACCTGCTGCCATTTGTCAAGATACTTTCCAGCACTTTCTTCAGGTTGGGCTCCAGAAAAACTAAGCAAGACTTTGAGCTACTTCCCATAACACTGGAATTAGACTGCAGCATTCTTATACCATTTTTCTGCAGAAAAAAGTTGTGTTGCTTTTGTCTAGCAAGTATAATGCCAGCAAGTGGGGTTCTTTTACTTTAAAATATTTTGGACTGGTTAGAGGAATTTAGTTAAAAACCCTAGTGGAATTTTATGTTTTGACTGATAGACTTCTCAGAAACATTACCTGGTTCCCTAATGATCCTGATTCACTGCAGTACAGTTAATAGATAAAATTTCCTGGGATTTTGGAGGTTTGGGACTTGCATTAATTATTGAGCACTGGCCTATTGTTCTCCTGAGAGTCTCTTTCTGAAGCAAGGTTTGGGTTTTTTATGTTTAGGTAGTGCTTTGGGGAAAAGAGGTGGGAAGGGGTATTGGTTTTGTTCCATGGCAGAGTAAAACTTTTGCTTTAGAAATGCCAAAGGTGGTTCTGTGATACTTAGTCTCTTTATTGCCTGTAAAAAAGAACTAGAGATAGAACAAAGCAAGCAGACACAAAAAGGTCTAGATTTGGGGAACTATCTTCAGTTCTGTCATTATTTTGGTGTATTTCTTCTCTTATCTGCACTGTTTATGTCTTCAGGGGTTCAGTTCAGTGAATTTTTTATAGCAATCCCTTCCTGTGCCTGATTTCTTTCATTGAGACAATACTTTGTCCAAAGTATTTTTTTCTTCTTCTAAGGTATTAAAATCTTGGAAATTTCACTGTGTATTTATATATGTACTCCTTTACTGCAAAGTTCCAGATGTTTTGTGTCTTCAGATCATATTCATTTCTTCAGCCAAAATCTGGATTTTTCTCCAGAAGACCATCTTTTGGCAGTGTTCACTTCAAGCCTTTCTGGTTCCCCAAGCAGCTTCTTCTGTAATTATTTGTATATCTTACATAAATCAGGATGTCCAAGCTCAGGTACTCCTGCTGTAAGATATGCCAGTCCTTCAGGAGGTCCATAGAAACATTACTGTAAGAAATAATAGCCCATGTCTACTTCACACATCTGCTTTTCTATTAAGGCTATTCTACTTGTTTATCCTGCAACAAAACTCATCCTTGAACATATTTTTAGCATTTTTCCTCTAGATTTTTTATGCAATAATTCTTAGTTGATAAATCTACTACAAGATGATTAGTTTTCCTTTGAATATAACTTAATTACATTCTCACCTGTAACCTCCCTCTCATCCATTTCCACCCTCAAAATATTGTTGTTTTTTTTTTTACAGATCTTACTCAAGACAATGTCAGTGATCCTTATACTGAAACTTTTAGGATATTTTTATTCAGAAAATGTGAGTTTGGGATATATTGTGTAAATCTTTGTTATGGTAAATAGTGCAGTATACAACTCTCCTCTCTGGAATTGGCATTTCCTGGACACTGTTCATTATTTTATTCCATTTTTAGTATTATTTTGTCAATTTTTCAGAAGAGCATTCTTGGAACAGACTTTCTTTTCCACTGCATTATTTCAGATTAGTGTTGCTTCTCTGCAACACTAATCTTGCTGTTTACAGAGAACTCATTTCACTGGAATAGGCACAAGGGAGTCTGCTTTTTCTCCCATTAAAATTAACTCAAGATTATCCTTCAATTTCAGGGATTGAGAGATGAGCATATAAACTACAAAGGTTCAAAATGGCTGCTCTTGAAGTTCTGACACCTTAATATTGAAGTACAATAGTTATAGGAGAAAATCAATACAGTAAAACTCACCACTAGCTGTCGTGAAATTGTCATGGGAGTCATAGGGGACTTTAAAAGTGACAGTGAAAAGCCCAGAAATTAGGTATATGGGCTAGAATTCATGAAAATCAGTCTTGAGCCTCTTTGAGTAAAAACTTCAGGGTAGTGTAGCACTTGTATAAAATGGAAAAAGTTTCTTGTTCAGAGAATATGATAGCAACATGTTGTATCTGAACAGATAGTGGTTTTGACATTGTCATTTGGGTATCTTGCCTGTGAAAATGAAAATCGTACGCAAAACTGAGGATGCTGAATCACCCTCTGAGGAGCCCAAGTGCTGCGTTAGGCAGATGGTGCTGAGGAAGGATGACCACTGTCCCTTTTGTTTTCAATTTAAAACCCAAATGTGGATCTGGCTTTGTTCTGAGGATACATAATTTTGTTCAGGTGAGGAACCTTGGTATGAAATGCCCCACTGTCACCAGAGGAGAATTAGTATGTTTATGATTCATGCCTCACTGGAGTCTCTCCACAGGGCATAGCTTGGTCTGTTTCTTCCATGGTCAATTCCAGGGCTACAAGTGGAATTTCTCCTCCTTTATTCTTGGGAATGGTGGCTGAAATTTCCCTTTGTGTGGAAAACACCTTTGTCTTCCCATGTAGATAGTAAATACCTTCTGGCCTTGCATGGTAGAAGCAATAGAATCCACAACTTTTTTTTTTTTTTAAATAGTCCTTTAAAGGGGAAACAAATTTCCATGGAATCTACTAATTTCAAAACCCTGGCAATTTCGCTGTGTATTCATATATGTGGTCTTTACCAACTTTAGTTCCACTTTGAGTCTTACAGACTATATCCACTTCATTTCAAGTGATAAGATGAAAATTTCCCAATGATAGGTAAATAGTCCTTGAACTTCACATCATCACATTATAAAGAAATTCAGTTTCTTGTTTCCAGTATAGATGGTACCAAAATATTTTCCAAGCTCCTGAGCTATTAGTCCATTATTAACACAGTCTTATAAGAAGAAAGGAGCATTAGATTTCAAAGAGCTGGGAACATGATCTTTCAAAGCCATTTCACACAGGCTTCAAAATGTCTAGCTTATATTCTTCCTCTCAGTTGGGCAAGAATAATGTGTGGTAAATCTTTTTCCCTGTATTCTTCCACTAGCTCTCTTAGCAGAATCTGTAGCATATGGCTGCTCATATATTATCAGTATATATGGTCATATACTATCAGTAGCAGTGCATATATTAAGTGCAAATATTCAAAGGGTTATCCACAGCAATAGCATTATAAATAGGTTCATCAGGCATGTATGTGGTAAAGGCAAGTGTAAGATACTAAACCCACAACATATGAAATAGGGAAATTTAGTATGCCTGTAAACTGAGCACCAACTGTGAGTAGGTGCTTAATAAGGCTGTAAACAAAACAGCTTTTGACTCCTTATCTCATTTCTACTTCAGACAAGTGATAAAGGAAGGTATGGATAGGATCAAATGTTAATAAATATTTGTTGATTATTTGACCCTTGTCTTTGAAAGTATTTCTATCCAGGAAGAGTGTTGTCTGCAAACCTTTTTTTTCGGTTGAACACCTGAAAGCAAGTCATGGTCCCAGGCTCTTAAATCATTAGGCTATGTGATTTGAGCTTATGAGAACTCTGTGTGTTAGTTTGATTTATAGAAATTCCATTTCTAAATTCCAGGTGAATTTTAAATCAATGGAACAGTTGGGAAAAAACCCAAACAGCAAATAAAATATAGCTGTCTTACACAAGTTGTTCTTCTGCCTGGTGGATGAACTTAAAATTTCCATGCATTTTATTGGAGAAATTGTAAAACATATTTCCCTCAGAAATGTGAACCTAGGCACCCTGCTGTGCAGTGGGCACTCACAGAATACACTGCACAGCAGCTGAACTCCCTCATGGGGGATATAGGGTTCAGTTCTGTCAGAAAAACCAGCAACCAGCGAGTAACTTCTGGATGACACTGCACATTGTCACAACATGCTAGTGACTCATGAGTTACAGTGTCTCTTGATTGTTAATGTCTTCATTTTTCTGATTGTTTTTCCCAGTGCCATGTGCTGTTTTACTTGCAACACTTCAATGCCTATTAAGCTGGCATGTAAATATTTGACAGCTGCAATATAGCTTTTTTAGTTACATCTGCACTGTGCACTGGCAGTCACTGTGCAACCAATAACACAAATAAAACTCATCAAATAGAATGTAATCGTTTTTTACTGAAAAATTAAATTTTGTCAATAAAGCTTAAGGGTGGGAAAAGAAATATTTTGTTTGCAACCTTGATTCAATCGACAGATGTAAATTTGTAATTCCAGGTAAATATGAAAGCAAAAGCAAGGATATGTTTTAGACTAATTAATATTTCCTTCTGAGGAAAAGATATGGCTATTTACTTCTGCTAGTGGAGCTTAATTTTGACAAATTTGAAAGTCATCTCTGCTGAAAGTTTTTCTCTTTTACTGTAGTTCATCCTTTGCAATTGCACAGATTGTTTATTTAAAAGGTGCTCTGTGATTATAAATGAGCAGTCACAGAAGTGCTACTATTTCAACAAAGTCCTTTTCAGTCTTCTATTTTAGGGTTTAGGTAGATTCAAATCATACTGAGATTGGAAAAGCAATAGGAACATGCACAAATATTTCTAATGGGGGAACAAATTATTTTTTTCCTCACTAAGATGCCAGAGCTGATTTCACCATGAGGTTCACTACAGCTTTTGTTTTTTACTTTGTTCCTCTCTGATATAGTCTGGCCAAAGGTCTGCTTTCTTATAGGAATAGGTAATTTTATTGATCATGTAGAAAGCTGCAGTCATTATTCCAGTATTGACCTGATGCACTAATGGCAGTGAAAGCTGGGTTCGAGGTCGTTAAACACCGAGTCTCTTAAGTGGCTTATGATCTTGTGTTTATCAATAAGACGGGGAAATTATTTAGCAACCACATGCCCAAATTTTGCTTAGATATCTCCATGCTGAACTGCATTGCAGATTAACTCTTCTTGTAGCTATAAATATTGTATACAGTAAAGCATTTTCACTGTCAGACTAAATATTGTTGTAAATACCAAGTGAAAGGTTTATTTCTTAGCTGCTGAATTCAGAACTTTTCTACTTACTGTAAGTTATTCCTGTCAGTTCAGGTCATGTGGGAACTATGGAAGCTCACCCCTTCACCTGAGTCCATAGGGCTGGGTATTTCAAATACTGATTCATAACTCTAAATTTGTAGCTGTTACACAATTTCATGAATCCTCATAATGAAATGAGTAGGCCAATTAAATCAATTATAAAGGTTACAGTGAATTACAGTGATAAGTCTTGTTCATCAGTCCATACTTGTACTTTATAATGCAATAGTTTTACTTTTCACTGTACAACTATAAATTCATTGGAATGTGAATTCATTTTTAGAGAAGAGGGGGAGGAAGTATCAGTATAATCAGTATATAATGTTTTTTCTGACTTGCTTCGATCTAGATAAATCTTCACCTCACATTAATGACCCAGTCAACTGTACTGAGATTTTTCAAGAGGAATTTTGATATCTGGAAGTGTATGCATTATAAAAATCATCTTGGTCTCGATCAGATTCAAAGGACACAAGCTGGCAAATGATTTTGAGCTTTAATTAAATTCACTTGCATCTAAATGTGCTGATATAAAATGAAATGTTTTCATACACTACTTTAATCATTCAATTAATCAGTAATCTTAACTGTTAATGTGGTCATGTTCTCTGTCACAGTAATTTGCATGAACCTGGAATGAGATTTCCCTTGTTAAGTTGCCTGTGTACAAATTGTGGAGTCAAATCTATGTGTAGTACATCCTTTCACCCAGAAGAACTGTGCACTGTTCTATAAACTGTAGAGTAACTATGTGACTTATTTAATGCGGCTTCTTTGATTGTTAAAGATTTTTTCTTTTGTAGGATTTATCTTCCTCTTTAATTCTTAAATAATTTAACAATTAAAATTAAAATGATTTGTTGGCTTTGCTCAGTTGCAAAATAAGTTATATGTACTCTTCTTGAAAACTTCTGGACTTTGATTGTAAAGAAGTGGGGAAGTACAATGATGAGATTTATAGCAGACATAGCCACAGTATTAAAGCAAAAATCCTTTTGTCATTTTCTGCTAGATATGACAATGGGATTTGTGAAGAGAGTGCAGAGCATAAATGTAACACAGTGTCATTACAAACAGTCAGATAAATTGTGGGCATTAATTAAAAAGAAGAGTATTGCATAAAGCCTTTTTCTTTAATTGTCTCAATTCTAAAACTCTATAATGGGATGTTTGCTGAATAAGATTTTCTGTATCAGATGGCATGAGATCTAAATTTCTGTTGCTTCAGTTATGATTTTTGAGAATCGCATCACCAAAACAGGGCAACGTTGTCTAAGCCTGTGATTGAAGGTATAGTTTTCATGGTTCTGGTTCATCCTATTTGATTGTCTCTGGCTTTATGCTCTGTTTCTGGCAGAGATTTCTGAAAACCACATGAGTCTTCCACTGATCAATGTCCTTTCTTCTCCAGTATGGTCTGCTTCTGAAATGAAGGCTGGCATGCAAGCTCCTAATAGTCTTCCCTCAAACTTTCATGGGAAAAAGTAACTTGATCTTCATGGAAAATAAGCTTAAAGTAAAAGGATCACAATTGGAAGAAATCTGCTTTAAAATTGCACTGGGAAGCCAGGGACTTCTCTCATATTCATCCATCTCTGCTGACTTGCTGCTAAAGGAAAGCTTTGTGAATGTTGGATATTTTGTCTTTAGGCTTCTTTTCCCATCTCAGCAGAAGCACTTTTAAATCATCTTTCACACAGCTCTCGCAGGCTTGGACAAACAATCAAGTATTTTTATCCAAAGCTAATATACAAATATCCAACTTGAATTTTTCACATTTATTCTGCAGATACTTACACCACTTAATTTCTGAGCTTAAACCTAGGGCCAAATGGTTAAAAAAACCAGTCTGTCCATTCTCTGAACTCTCTGGCAGTCGCACTCCCAGCCCAGAGACTTTCTCTGCTGGGACCGAGGCCCCTTCCCTGTGGGTGGCTCCAGTGACCCAACAGGGGCCCGCTTGACTCCCTGCACACCCCACACTCATACAGTCAGACCAGGTTTCCTTCTCAATCCACTCCAGCTTTCCCAGAGCAGAGCCTCAGATGACTCTTTCCATAAAGCCATTTATTCATGGTGCAGCATCGTAGAAACAGCCCCAGCTGGTGCCTCCAAGGAGAACCCTCAGCAAAGGAAACCCAAAGATTTTATACCCTCACAGTCTCTCCTCACACAAGTCTCTCTTATTCCTGAGTTCTCTGCTCCTGCTGTGTCTCCCAGAGTCCATCCACCTGACTGGGGCCACCCATCTTTGTACTCTTTGCTAACCAAAGGTTTGGCAGCTCACGATCTCTTGTCTGGGGCTCCCACCGGAGCTCAATCTGCATCTCAGTGTGCAGCTGGCAAACTGAGCTACCTGCACCAAATCTGTCCAAATCTGTTCTTTTGTACACAGATTTTCAGCATATCTACTCAATTGTTCCAAAGGCTCAGCATTACATCTTTCTCAACAGATCAAGTACTTTGTTTGGATGTATTTTCCTTCCAAAAAATAAAATTAAAAAGGAACATCCACTAATAATTTAATATTGTTTCCTGATCAACCAACCTGATCAATAAAATAACTTAATATTCTGGCCAATGTGCTGAAATCATAATAGAGAATTCAACAACTTCTATATTATTGTGGAAGTGTTGCAATTTGCACACAAACATATACCAGAATATACAGACAAACAGGTTGGTATCACTCATTCCAAGTTTCCTACTGGAAGTTACAAAATAAGTAAATGTATTGCCTTCCGGTCCATAAATTTCTAATAAATTATTCTAAAGAAAATCTCATTTATCTTACTCCGGGTTTTAAAATCTAGCTAGTTATCACTGAAGATCATAAAATTAAATGCTGAATTTGTTATTTGTGTCACAACAAAGACTGAATGATAGAAATTTCACCCTCAATACTTGTCTTTTGAAATATTTTACAGTGTTTTACATACATGAGTAATAGCAAGTGATATTAAAGATTTGAAGCTGTAAAAATAAGTTACAAAACCAAAAAGACTGTTTCTAGCTATGGGTTTGTTTGGCTTCTTTTTTTATTATTATTTGCCTTATGTAATAGGTATTAATCAGTTTATAAATGTTACTGAAGAACTGGCTGATACATGTGATTACTGGGCATAATGTTTCTTGGTCCTTTTTAGTATGATAAGAAATTTTTCAACAAATTATTTAGATATGTCCCTTAGTTTGGGATTATAGGTGCATCTCTCATTATTTTATTTGAAATTCAATTGCAAGAAGATCAGAAAATATAATTCTGATTGTATTTTCCCGATGCTTTGCTGTTGTACCCAAGAAATTCAGTAAAATTAGACTTACAAGCCTTATCAGACAGCTGCTGATATCAAAAAAGAATGGCTGTTATTCTAGCTGGTAGAGGATTGTCATTTATAAGTAAACTGGTTTATTCCATGCATGTTAAAGTAACCACAATTATTCTGGGTTTATTTTGATATAAATGAAAATAGAGTTTGGCCGCCTTACATTTTTCATAGAATCATAGTATGCCTGGTAAGCTCCAATGTATTCCTGTTCTTAACGACATTCATTTACTACTGCACATCCTCTGTGCCTTTTCTGTCCTTTTGGTGTTCCATATTCTGCTTCATACAATTCTCAACAATTAGAATTAAAAAGAAAAACAAAACCCCACAGCAGTCTGTGCACCACATAATTGTATTTTAAACAAGAAGAAACAGAGAAGTAAATTAATTTGCTAGCCAGAAATATATTTGGTATGAATGATCTGCTGGTCTTGCATTGTCACACTTTCATTATGCAATGCAAGCATTTGATTTTAATTCTTTTGGCAGTGTGGGATTTAGTTTTGTGTTGACAGGGGGAGCAGCATGTTAGTGCATGAATGGTAATGATACTTATTCCCCAGTTAGACAAATAAAAATGACAGGCAAAGTCAAGCCCTGCACTGAACCAGAATGCATTTTAAAAACACATTATTTGGTAAATGGGAAAAGACTGTTTAAACATAACAATCATTTATTGAAAGAATTTAATTAAATTTGTACAAAATGTGAGTGACTGAAGGAAAGTCTTGAGAGAAAATTGATCATTTGTTAAACCTGCATTGTCTTTAAAATACTAAAAGCAGTATAAGACATAGTATTTTCTCCCTTGGGTAATTAAAGAGTAACATAGCTGAAGATTTTGAGATTTCACAGATTTAGAACTCTTGTGACAGTTCAGACTGAAAAACAGTCTTATTTTTTCCTCTATTTTAGTGTGTGAATTCTGTTCCTCCCTTCCCAATCCTAAATAATATATCCCTCTATGGGGATTAGATATATCAACCTGAGTTTTCCATTAAAATAATTCATTTCTTTCTCTTTAAATTTATGAATATTTATCGAGGGATTATGGGTTAGTTAATAGTATTTCCCCTTAATACATACACATGAATTCACTTGCACATAAGTCTGGAAAATGAGAGGTGTGTGTCTTGGGAATAGACTGCTCCTAAGCTCCTGCTCACAGCTGTAAGGTAAACATTCCTTAACAAGCAATGGGCAAAAAATAGTCTTTCCTCCCTCAATGTGAAACATAGACAGATTCTGCCCATAAAACTTTTTTTCTTTCTCTTCAAGACAGGGAAACACAGGCAAAAAACCTGTATCAGAAGTTCATATGTTATCTGGAAAGGGTCTCCCTGATAACTGAAAAAGACTGTAAAGGGCCAGAATTGTTGACATAGGCTGAAGATGAAGTTCTGAGGTACAAAGCCCTCAAAAGCATTTCAGAGAGTGATGGGATGCCAGTTATTAGCCTGCCAATAGGGTCAGCTGTTAGATTTGCCAAAGATTAGAAATCCAATTAGGACACTGCATTTGTCAATATCCTGCTCTTGAATGTATCATATGTGATAGCTGCAGCTTAAGCACACTGAAAAATTATGAAGAGCAGGAAGTATAATGGAATGGTGAATCTTTGATGTGCCTGTTTCATATGGGAGAAGTATGGTGGGGCTCCAAAAAACAGGTGACTGATTTTGGATGAAGCCCTTTTTCCTCAAAAATAAAAACAAAGAAAACAAAAACCAAACAAATGAACGAAAAACAAATAACAAAATACCCAAAAAACAACAACAAAATCAACCCCCACCCCCCATAAAGGACAAGTAATTCCCTGTAGTTGAATGTCCCTAATTCCACGTAGCTTGGCATGTTGCTCAACTCTGCTTTTAAGGATTCCCTTGCAAAATTATACAGAATAAATTAGTTTGCTGACATAGGTCAACATTATCTCATTGAGACCATGGAGGTTTCTGTGTTTTTTGCGGTGTAACTGTGTCTGTTCAGACTGCAGATTAGTCTGAGTGGTAGCATAACATAACATTTGAAATTTCTCCAAAATTTTGATATTTGTCACCAGTCTTTGGTCATGTGGTTGTTGTAATGTTTTGACATCTATCTCAGAGGCAGCTATCATAAAGTATTCCTTGAGGAGACAATGAGGCAAACTGTACAAAGCCATGAAGAATTATTGCATATGATCTGTGGACTAGATCTGTGATTTAATTTCAGAATAATAGCCTGAAACCAGAAGTTAGGTCCTTATTTGCAGGCAGTTGGGACTTCTTATGATGCTAAAGAAAGTACTATATCAAGCGGTGTAGAATTTAGACTTTAATTCATATTTTATTTTTGTGTTCTTCTGCAGATAGTAACTTCATCCTTGCAAATGCTCAGGTGGCTAAAGGATTCCCCATTGTTTACTGCTCTGATGGCTTCTGTGAGCTTGCTGGATTTGCACGGACTGAAGTCATGCAGAAGAGCTGCAGCTGTAAATTTTTACTTGGTGCTGAAACAAATGAGCAGATGATTCTTCAAATTGAGAAATCGTTAGAGGAAAAGATAGAATTTAAAGGAGAAATCATGTTCTATAAGAAGAATGGTAAGTCTTTCTTTCCCGTTCTGTTAATCATAAAGAATGAAACTTATCATAAATGCATATAATGTACAATGTTCATTTCTAAGTAATAATTTAGTGTGTCTATCATCAAGCCTATAAGACTACATTTGAATAATGACAGTAGGGTACACATTGAGACCATGTTTATATTGGTGATATTGATTTTATATAAATATGTTACAAAGCTGCATAGAAGAAATTCAGGGTACTGAACTTCATTGTAAGTCTGTTATTTGCACTCAGTAGGACACTGGTTTTTAAGCTTTTACTTATATTGAAGTTTTTACCTCTTGTTGCTGAAGCTGTAATGAAAATATTAATATTCACCATGAGATAAGCTACATAAATTTTTCAATGCCATCAGTGAAATGTTCGGATGTCTGAATGAGCCGAGTAATTTCTTCTCAACAGCTACTATACATAAACACAATAATAATGATTTTCAAAAAAGTGAAAAATTTATGTTCAAATATATATTGTCACATAAAGAAAATTTCCAGGCATTAAGTAACTCCACAGACTACAGGAAATTTCAGGTTGCACCAGCAAAGCTTTTCCTCCTATGGCATGGCATTTATAAGGACAAATTCATAGTCAAGATGCATGAGGCACAGAAGACAGCAGCCCATCATGCATACTTCCCAGCTTCTTCACTTATTGCAGGCTGCTGCAATGTACTTATTCCGTATATTCCTATTGCCACACTCATGTGATCTTCAAACAGGTGACACTAAGTTTGAGATAATGACAGGATTTCAATCAGGGTAACAGGAGCTGAGTGATCTACGGTCTCCATGGGTGTTGAGTATCACTTTCTCTTTTATTATATGGATGGAGTTTATAGGCATATGTCTAGACCATGGTTTTTTCATAGGTTTTTTTCTTCTTCTGTCTTTATTGATGAAACATTTTCCTTTCAAATAATATTACTGTTATTATATGCTTTAAAAAGTTATTTTTTTAAACTGATAACAGCATAATGACAACAAAGTGATTTGGAGTGTTAGGAGAGGGCAACTACAGTTTCAGTAACAAAAAAAAGGAAGAACATTCCTTAGTTGGCTTGTCTTCATGATTGCTGCTCTTCATAGGATGAAAGTTTGAAGTCAGTCTGGAAGATTCTGCTAAATGTTTCTTTGTCTTGACTTTTTGTGAAGTCTTGGGAGTCTGTGAGGGTGTTTCGTTTTGTTTTTTAGCATACAGAAGAAACTCACACAGTTTCTTGGAATTGTTTCAGGAAGGTTATTCAAATAAAGTAGTTTCAATTTGTAAAACGTGTCTGATTATAGGAGAAAAATTGTTTTAACCTGGAAGGATAAGAGCTGCTTTTTTCCGATATTCTATAGTGATAACTGAGCATGGTAAGATGATATTTCAAGGTATTTAAATTACAGAAGTAAAGCTAAAACATTCATTTCACTGTCTTTGTCCTGAATGATGAATTGTGATTCCTTTACATTATGAAGGGGTACTTCAAATCTGTAATAGATATGATTAATACAGGCAAAAAGAGATTGCAGGTCAATGAGCAGAGACTGAATCACCAATTAATAGATAAAGATAAATTTTTGCAGCTAAAAGAATTCCCACTATCCATCCTACATGCATCCCTCTGTGTAATTTGACTGGAAGCCTCCCCAGTATATTTTCTGAATAGGAATAAATTTCCCCACCTGCCCATTATATTTTTCATTTCCTTGTATTTCTGTACCACTGGGAAACAGAACTGAATAGGTATTAAAATAACATTAGAGTTTCTTGTATAAAAGCGAAATTTACCTTAAAAAAAAAACTTGTTTTTTAAAAAGAGCTGCAAAGTGCAGGCTCCAAATTTGGCAAATCAGTTGTTTTAGCTAAATGTTTTTGTGTTTGGGTTGGATTTGAGAAAATTGAACCTCTGAAGGTGTTAAGCTTATTCAACTTGGTCCAGAAAAATATTTTAAGACATAAGAACTTCAGGAATAATATCCCTGAAATGATTGTATGGATACATTCCAGTATATCCAACATGGAAAAATCACTGTTATTTGGGCTGGTATAATGCCAGGAGCATAGGTCAGTGGGAGACAATCAGCTGGCAATGTCTAGTTATCACAGGACAACATTTCTGTGTAAGGCTTTAGGGTGTCAGAGGGAAAATCCCCACTGGCTTTAGTCTGCTATTTAGCACAGCCTTGCTTCGTAGGCCTAACTACAAGACCAAACGAACATTTCCAAGCCTCAGGGTAATTCTGAGCTCACAGAATAGACTGATGTGCCTCAGAATGCTTCTTGAAATCTTAATAGCTAGTACAACATTATGATAAAAAATTACTCTGAGGGACAGGGATGTATGAATACAATAACTTACTCTTGGTTTGTTCTTCTGGATTTGGTCTAAAATGTAGATCATATGTGTCCTGTTTTTTGGGGCAGACATTCAAGGTTACAAAACTGAACGTGCATCTATTCCTTAATTGTCACATTTTTCAATATTTTATATTTGACTTAAACTTATATCAGAAATGATTATGTTTTTACCTATAAATTAGACTGTTCATTCTAAACGAGTAGCTTTGATCTGAATTTATTAAGCTTGAAATATGGACCTTTCACAGTTACTTAACCATCATTAAAGAATTTACATAGCACCTCAGTAATTGTTAGTTAAAGAAATGATTGCTATAACTAAAGCAACCCCAGAAATCCACATGCAATTTCATGGAAATTCCAGACGGCTCTGAGATGATACTGCAGTGAGAGTGGTGTGCAAGGAGTTGGTAGGAAGCTGAGTAAAGCGGATTACCTGTTTGTGTTGGATGAACTGCAATATTTCCTTGTCTTTGCCATTTGGGTTTGGATTTCTAGAGGAAAATGATCTTAAGCACACTTGTGCTCTGACCAATCCTTCTGAGACCACTAGAAGTGGATAAGAATTTTTTTTCCATGTGTATTCTCATTTGGGAATTTTAATGAATTCTTAAAATAGGATAAACTGGTTGTAACTCCTCATCCTGAACATTTTCTGCCGTGTTAGCAACAGAGCAGTATTAGAACCATGGCAGCAGATACAGCAGCTTCAGAGAGAGTTGTCCTTTGAAAATTCAACTCAAAATATACTTTTCATCATAGTTTCAGTATTTATTTTGGTTCCTCAGTCAGTTTCTTGCTTTTTTTTGACAGAGCTATATTAATTTCTTGAAGACAATCAGAAAAGGAGACTATTAAAAGACAAGGAATTTTATGACTGTTGCCTTCTTCAGAAAGTTTTAAAATTATATTGCTTAGGAAGCTGATTTTTTAACTTTCTTTTTTTTTCTGTTACTATTTCTACATTTTCTTTAAAACATCTGCAACAAATTAAGTTGTCAATTATGATAATGGAAATGCAAATTAACCTTTCAGAATTCAAGTGAGTTGTGAGAAAAATGCTCACTCCTGGATCTCCTGTTTAGAACAATCTAAAAGGAGTTGGACACTATATGCCGAGGAACTATACTTAAATAAACCCTTCTTTTTGTTCCTGTCAGACCTCTTCTGAAATTTGTCAATAGCAAGTACAGGTAGTTAAATGAGGTCTTCACATTTCGTCAAACTGAAGTACGATTAAGCAGCTGTGTGGATTTTTTTGTTTTCCTTTTCTCTTACAGCCTAAGATAATGCTACAATAAGCCCTATAATCAGTGACTTAGTCCAGGCTAAGATTCCCGTCTTCAGTTGCTTGAGAAGGTCACACCTTTGACGCCATCAGACTTATTTCCTTTGTCTTAAAATTAGGTTTGTAGTGCTTGAAAAGAGGTCTGTGCTTACGTACAACCTTTTAAAATATGCAGTAGTTCAACGGCCTTCCTTCGTTGAATGGAAATTGGCATCTTTCTGTGTGTGTATAAGTTGTGTCAAACACAATGTAATCAGCAGCGGCCACTTGTGATTTTTGGATATTTGAGAGACTTCACTGTGGTGACCATCATATCCGTGCACCCCAGAAAAAGGGCTGTTTGGACCAGCCTTTGTGCATATTTAAAAATCCCCACTGTAAGAGTACTGGAGCAAGTGGGTGTTGCTGGGACCATCCTTACAAGGTACCTCAGGATTTGGGTGCAAGCAGAGTTTGCTTTATTTGTGACAGTTAACCAGGACTCAAGGGACACTTTGTCAGCTTCTATGTGTCCACTGATTTAAACACTTTCTGGCTTATGTCTTAGGCATGTTCTTGGTCCTTAAAGGTTTGGTACGTAAATTGTAAGGTCAGGAAGATATGATTTATTTAATTTCTCTATTGACTTCTTCACTCATTATAAGTCAGTAAGATTAAATCAAGGTATTTTATCTCTTATCACTGCATAAGAATATGTGTTTTGATAAGGCTGTATCCATATCTGGAAGGTCAGGATTAAGGTACTGTTTCAGATGGGCAGAATATGAGTAGAGAAGGGATGAAAGTCAGACACTCTTACTGAGCTACTGGATTCATCAGGCAAAAAGCTGTTTGAAGTCTGGGTTTAACAGTGCTCTCACATGAACAGCAGAGACAGCCACAGGTAAATGAAGTAAGGCTCAGGCCGTGAGACATCATCCATTGCCTCTGCCATGTTTGTGGTTGAATAACGTGGCTAAAGAATAGCAAAGGTTACACACAACATCATTTATATCTAACGCATTTCTAAGAAAACAGAAAAGCTTTTTTTTAGAGAAAGAGTTCGATGTTATTTAAAATTGTAGAAGAATTAATTAATTATGAAGAAAATGAGGAGAGATTAATTTCTTTTAAAAGGAAAGAAAATTGGATTTTCCTTAAGCTTCTTTACAGAAAGTATTTCTCTCATTGCAGAAATGGTATCTGTTCTTTCAAACAGGTTTAAACACTTACTTTTAATGGTTGTCCAAAAAAATCCTATAGCATTTTGAAGCATGGGAGTTGCATGGTACCAGTTTAACATTAACTGGTTGCCTTCTTTAACAATCTCCTGAAACCCACCATGTTTTTCGGAAGGTAAGCTCAGCAATAAGAAAAGGGGCATTTATTAGAATTTTCTAACTGTAAAAAAAAAAATCTGTACAGAGAATTCAATTTCCTTTTGACTGCTTTCTATTATTTTCTAGTGACAGTTTTCTACTTACTAATGTAGAGAAAGCCCCTTGACAAGTTGCTTGACAGAGCAGTTTGTAGCAATGTGGCCTCACTGCTGCTTCACTGCTTCTCTTCCTTAACAACATCATCTAAAAATAAGGAAGCTAAAAAGCTTTTGTGGTAGGCTTGCTCACATTTGCTAAATTATAGTACAAAATAGAGGAGGAGGGAAATAAAAAAGAGCAAGCAAAACTGAAAGATTAATCTGAAGATAATATCTAATTGCAACTACCTGAGCCATAAAAAATAATTTGTATCTTTATAAAATAATGGGGTTTTTTATTCTTTTTCTCTTTTCTCTTTTTTGTTTGCTTTTGTTTTGTTTTGGTTTTTTTCCTTTTTCTGTTTTCTTGTTCTTTTTCATTTCCCCCTTTCATATAACTCATTAATCATTAGGAAATGTCACTGATTTTTAGGAAGTCTTCCTCTTTAAAAAAGCAGTATAGAATATAGACAAAAGACACATCCTTTTTTTCCTGCATTTCACAGAAGTGGGAATTTTTGTCTCCTTTTCTCTCCAAACCCTCAATTTCCTTGACCCATGGCTTCTGATGAAAGGCAATGTGTGCCTCTGAAAGTGTTTTGATGTTTTAGAGACAGTCCCAGCTTCTGCAGCAGAAGAGGAAGACAGAGCAGGCTTGTGCTTCTCTGTAGTGCCCCGGCTTAAACTCTATAGAGGCCTGGGTGAAGTGATCAGCAAAAGCCTGAAAGAAGACAAAACAAAAGGATGAAATTCAGTTAGAAGGAAAAAAAAAAAAAAAAAGACAGCAAAATCCCCTGTGTGTAATGTGATCTAAACCATCTGAGATATTTTTCTAGAATTTAATGAGACATCAACAAGACTGCAGCTTACTGATAGTGCTGATACTTTGTTCTGATGGCATTCATGGTGATATTGGCTAATAGCTTCTTTCAGTAGCAACCTGATGTATTAAAAACATCATTCACAGAGAAAAGACCCGTTCTTCTAGAACCACATTGATATGTAAATAAATCTGTGTGAAATTTTCATGTTACTTGTTAGATTGCTACAACTTGATGCCCTTCACTGCTAAGAGATGCAATTAGTGTTTGCACACAGGCACCCTGGGCTTCCAGCTGCACCTCGTATGAATGACTGTTGGTACTGCTGAAGGCTTTTTTTTTTTTAGTTTTTAAAACACTTTTCATTGTGCTATTTTTTATACATCCATTTTTAGTAAGAGATATTGGTATTTATTTTGCAGTAGGATGTTCATAAGACATCAGACTAGTCACTCTTTTCTTCAAATTTTTCTCACAACTTTATGACCACATTGTGTCTGCTGCCTTCTATTTTTATGAGATTTAAATCAAGCTTTGGCTAAAAGCTGACTTGGGTGCCTGTGCTTCACCATGAGTTAGGCTGTACTTTGGATAATGAAAACTCAAAGTATCATTTCTCCAGATGACGATATACCTCTCTTCTGCTGACATTTCCTTATTTTGTCCCTGATCCCTAAATCCATGTTCTGGATTATGATGTAGACAATTTGCCACCTCCTGCGCTGACCACCGGGATGGGTTCTCGCTTTAGCTCCATAATTTTTTGGAAGGTGGCAGGAGGCTCATGTTTGCACAGTCTATTGAACCCTCTCACTGATTTGGGTAGGGAATTGCAAAAGTAGTTTGATTTTATAGAGCAGTTAAATAACTAGAAGGTTAAAACCTGCTGCTTTTCAGCTGGTGGGGCTACTATAATTTGTTTCATTTGACAGGCTCAGAGACTGTTTACAGCATGTGCTCACAAGGACTGAAGTGGTGAATTGGAAGATTAATCCTCTCTACCATGTTACATAATTGCTCATTGTGTTTCAAAACCCTCCTGTGCAAAAAAACTCAAACCTGACAGGATGGAATTATCAGTTCAGACCCATGACTCAACTCCCTCTCAGGTCCCAGCTTTAGACCCCTCCTTCCAGAAAGGCACCCAAGGACTGCAGATGAAGTATAGGATCAAGTTCTTGAATCACGGTCTCAACAAAAAACCTATAAACTTGCTGAAAACTTGTGAATAATATTAACAGATAAGACAAGGATTATAGAGCAAAACATTCTCTGACCTAATCCTGTGGGAAAAGCAGTGAACATAAATGATCAGTTTCTAAAATGTAGCCTTTCAATGTAAGTGGGTGAGTAACCAGCAGAATCCCTTTTTTCTCCAAGTCGTGTCTTTAGACAACTTTATGAATAAGTATGAGATTGCAGCCAGTGCCTCTTCCAGTGCTGGGACATCTCCCATTCTGCCGACTCCAGGCCTTCTGTTTCTAAGTGCTGCCGTTGCCAGAGATACCAAAGTGAGGGTCACACAAATATTTTGCAGATATTTTAGTTTATATAATTATCACTTGTTTTTTGAAACTGAAAACAGGAAATTTTTCTTTATAGGTTTAGTGATCTGTTTGGAGATTGCTGGGTTTTTTGCTTACAGTAAATTTCATGACATCTTTGAAGTCTCTCTTTTCAGATAATAAAATAATGAGCTTAAAAGCAAAAGAATGTAATTTGAAAACATGGCTAAGTTTAGGTGAATTTGTGCTTTAACTCCTTCAGATGTGAAAATATAAGATACAGTTTCAAAATAATAAATACTTTTTATTCATATATATAAATGAATATATACAAATATATATCCAGACATACATAATGTATATGAGAGATCATCCTGTTTTTAAAAAAAATCTCACCTTCTTTTCCAAAGTGCATCTCTCAGTAGGCTGAGAAATCATATTTACTGCTGTGAATTATATCTACATGTTGACTCTGGAAGTCCAAAAGGAGTAAAGACCATAGGTTATAAACACATTTTTAACAGTAGATTTCAAAAATACCATATTCAATGGAAAGCAAATTTGGCTTATTTGGAAATTGCTTGAGTGAAAGCAATGAAGTAAAGACTAAAGTGATCAGGAAGGATTGAGCTTGACTATTTCTGAAGCAGTCTGTATAAAGATATTGAAGAAATTTTGTTTTGTTTTCTGTTGCTTTTGTTCAGTTAGGTTTGGGTATTTTTCATTTTAGCGATAAATATTTTATATTTGTTTATATAGATAGATTGTCTCAATTAGTACTTTCCCAGAGTTAGCTGACAAATGCTGAATGCCCTCTACTAATATGACTGTGACAAAATAATTATCAGTGGAGGGGCAGGGAAAGTAAGTTGCAGACTGAGAACGTTTATGAGTCTGCCCTGAAGCTTTTTGCCTTTAAACAGAATGCATCTCACTGACTTAACTGAGTTTTCAGATAATCCTCTGTGTTTTGCTAATTGTCACAACTGCAACCCAGTACATGTATTCCATTGGGGAAGTACTTATCTCCCTAAATGTCGTTTTCTTTTCTAATCTGGATGGAGATAGGAAAAGGAAATTAGGGCAGACAAAAAGAAAGTGGTACATTTAAGGATAATGTATCTCACATGGCATTAAAAGGCATTGCTTAGTTCTCTGCTTTTGTTCAAGGAAAACTCAGGGTAACTAGAGGATTTTGAAATGGTTTCATTAAGTAGGGAAGATAGTGGAGCTATACAAGGAGAGACCAGAAAGCTGAGTAAACAAAGCTGAAATGTAGATGTGCTGGAGCTCACAAACTAGTTTGTATAAAACATTCACTGCAGACTGTCCTAGCTGTTGCATACAGAGACTGTTTCACTAAGGCTGGAAAAGACATGCAGTCAAAATAGGAGCTGCCATAACATCGACAGTCTGTGTCCAAAAAGTGACAAACAGAAACTTTGGGATTGTGAATTAAGCTTCTCTCTGCTTAACATTGGCAGTTTGCAGGAGAGGCAGGGATAGGAGATTGCTGTGTTGAAAAGAGTCTTCTCTTAGGGCATCCTCTCCCTTTTTCATCTCTCCATCATGGCAGCAATGGCAGAGAAAGTTAGACGTGCTGGGCAATATGAGGCGTATGACATATGAGGCGCTGGATTACCTGGCAGCAGAAGGAACAGAGCATAGGTTCAGGCTGGGCACAGAAAAGGCTGGGAAGACATGGAGGGATGGATTTGTGTATCTCTGATGAGATGTAATAGATTTGAATAATTGCACGTGGTACTCCACTGGGTATATAGAGGAATGGAGAGTTATTTTTAACAAGTTTTAAATCAACTCCACCGGATTAATAATTCCCTACTTATTCATACTGAAATACAATTTTTGCTTTCTTATTATATCTTACTATCATCTTTCACTTACCAAATTCTTGGCACACAACTGTATTCTGCTTTGAGATGTAAATAAATTTTGGAATGGATCCATTTTGGATGCATTAATGGATTACAAGTCCCCTTTGGAATAGTTTTACATTGGCTGTTAAAACTTGTAAGAAGACTTCCAGGATACGAGCATGATCTGGTGACCACACAGAAGTAGGGGAAACTTACTTCTTCTTACTACTCACATGAAAATGTTAACATAATCACCTGTTCCCATATAAGTCAGTTTCATTATAGCCTATATGAGTTCTTCGTTTTTCAATTTTTTCTGACCAAAGAATGTCACTAGGGTGTCGCAGATAAGCTGCCACCTGCAATAGCAGAATTCAAAAAAAATAAATTACGGATTTTGTTAACTTATAAATTTGATTTTTGCAGAGATGATGGAGAAGAATAAGGTGAAAATTTGCTTAAAGCAACAGAACTTTATATTAGCTGTATTAATTGATCATTGTTAAAGCTATGATATTTACAAAGGAGAAAGTACTCGAGTTTGTAGATATAGCTTTCTTGCAGCTCCTTTCCCTTCCTATTCAGTCCAGTTGCAATCTTTTAAGCATTGTTTTCTTTGCTTTTCTCAACCAAATGTTGACATCTTGTCAAAACCACATAACTTATGTGTTATCAGTGAAGCTGGGAATTTTTGGGTAAGCTGATGAAAGAGAGTTTGGTTTCCTCAGACAAAGTCTTTGGCATTCTGCTCTGTCAGTCTTGAAGTGCGCACTTTCTGTGATGCAAAAGTGGAAATGATCAGGCTCAAATATCTCTGGTGTTATGATGCATCCAGCAGCAAGCTTATTTTGCTAATAATTAGTAACCACCTATGAGACACTGTTGTAATGCTGAGGATTTAGCATCAATCTTGTTGACAAGTTATTACAGCTATCTACATGAAAATATTTTTATCTTTGTCTTCTACATAAATCCCTGGAAATAGGATGATGTGTTTTAATAGTTTTCTTTAGGCTTTATTTGCATCTCCCTACAAGAGCATTTAGTTTACTAAGTCACATACTTAAACAAAAAGAAATATTCCAGATTTATGGTGACTTGTGAAGCCTAATTCTGCCCTCATATGCATACACACAATTATTCCCTGAAGAGCTATTGTTCTATGCCACAAGACTTTTATATCTAGTATGCAAACCATTTAAACTGTCTTTCTTTCTTCAAATGCTTGGGCTTTTAGTCTAGGAACCATTATATTTGGTTAATTTGATATGTTATGAGCAGGTTCAGAGCTTCACAAAAGAGCTTGATCCCTGTTCCTTGCACCACAGAGAAGTGTAAATAGATCACAGAAATTTGTGTGTTTCTTATTTCTGGCCCCTGAATGATGGAAGGGACAGTATAAACTGGAAAGCAGTGTAGGCAAGAAAAGTCCTGAGGAATTGAAGGTCTGGAAGTGGATATAACCACATAAGTCAAACAGTAAAATGAAACCTTAAACTTTTCTTCCTGGACAAAACTACTCCCAGACTGTCAAGAGCAAAAGGAAGCCATAGCTTGGCATGAGTAGCATTCATGCCAAGTATTTCTGAGATATATATGTACAGTTAAAAAAGTATTAAATAAAATTTTAACAAGATGGGTGCAGTTTATTTATTTTGTTAAAGAATTACATAAACTTTGCCAACCATCATCCCAAGCCATATCTCTGTTTTGAAACCTCTGCAATACCCAAATGTCCACCAAGGATATTTCCCTTCTGAGTATTTCATTGGGCTCTGCCTGGGGTGTGCACGACTACACATTACCTATTATCATACGGTGAGTGCACACAGCTCATCAACAGAGCTAATGGCTTCAGTCTGCCCCATGGTTTAAGCAGGTCTTATTTTCTAGTAAAAAAGTGTTTGGTTTTGAAGGCTACTGGAATTCTAATGGCAGGTTTTTGTATAAAATCTCCCTTTTAAACGCCGTGGTCTGTTGACCCTTGTTTTGACTTCAGTCTGAGGACAGATTTCTAGCTGTCAAAATGAGGAAAGATAGAAAGGGTGGTTGAGAGAGTGACCATAAAGCACTCTCTTTTTTTTTTTTTTTTGTATGTATAAAAGGTGGACTATAGCCAAATTGCCTTGTGATAAGATTATGCTTCATTTGGTTTCTTTTCTCCTTCCCTGTGATGTGCTTATATAAGCCTTGAGGATATTAAAATATATTTTGACCCTTCACTTCATAATGCAAGGGAAAGATTAGACTCTTTCTCCAAGAGTGGTGGCTTGAAGCAATAAAAAGAGTCTGTATATAAATAAACCTCCAAAAGAAATTTCTTTGATAGACGACGCTTGGCAATGCAGAAAACCTTTGTATGCAACATCTGAAGCAGGGAAGGAATTTCTGTCTCACAGATGAGCGCATTCAAAAGAACCAACACAATAGGGCATTACTTTTTTTGATGAGGAGAAAGTTCTGCTTTTGATTTATAGAATTATGTGATGCTGGATTTCAGTAAAAGCTGTGTAACAGATTGCATTGCAGTTTCTTTTTCCGAGAATGCTCCTCAATAGTGAAAGAGAGAGCTCTTCTGTTCTTGACAGAATGCAACTTTATATTGACCTAGTCCTGACCTAAACCAGATCATCTCACCTAGTCCAAAAACAACTTGATATTCATTTGCTCCTTTCAGAGAAAAGGTAGAAAAAACAAACAAAACAAAAAGACAAAAATCCCTCACTAAACCAGCTCAGATTTAGAACTTCTAAAGATTCAGTGCATAAATAGAGCCAGGACTGACAGCCCACCACACAGGGCATTAGCCTGGAACTCTTCAGGAGAGAAGTAGCCTGTGCATATATTGGATGTGCGTTTTCTTTAGTAGCACACACCATGTTTTAAGCATGTTTGCTTTGCTTAGTCAAAGAATTTTCATATATATTTACAGAGAAGGAGAATGAGAAAAGAAAATGAAAGAAAATATGATTTAGAGAATCTAAATGGTGACAGGATGTGGAACAGTTTCAGTGACCAGTGTTCAGTGAAAAATGTTCACCTATAAAGAATTCAAATGCACTTTGATTATACAAATGAGCCAATGCATTAAACCATTAAATATTAAATCGATTTGTCTCTAATGATTAACCATGTTGTAATAATTCCCTTGAACATACAAATCTATCATTTCAGACAATATTACTGTAACTGAGTTAGATTTGTTTGAAATGGCTGATGTCTGCTACTTTCTTTCAGGCCTTAATGGCTAATATATGTGTGTAGAAAAAACATGCAGCAATTGAAAAGAGTAGGATATGCTTCCACTTCTGGCAGAGATAGAAACACCTTAAAAGACCACTGGCCCTCTTGGTGGTGTTTAGAACAAGGAGTTGAGAGAGACTTCTTGCCCTTTGAAACTGCTGCTAGAATGCAGCCAGGTAAAAAGTAATCTTGTCAGTAGGAGTTTGGCCAGTTTAGAAGTTATGATGGTATTTTACCTTTCTATTTTTAAGCAGTAAAGTTTCTTAATGCTTCTTCTCTTTGAATGGACCTCTTCAGATTGGGAGGGTGATGACTCTCTAAAACATTTCTGACAGTAATGCTACTGAGCAGTTTTTCCCAGGATTTTTAGTAGAGTCAAATCTGTAAAAAAGAAAAAGAATGGAGAATCAAAGTGGGAAAAAAAACCAATATAAATCTGTTGCTTCTGATTCTGGCATAAGTTTTACCTTCTTTTAAAAGAGCATCTTTTCTTGCTTTGTCTTCAAACCTCAAAATAAGAATATTTAAACCCAATACAAAGCCAGTCTATTTCTTTCCACAGGCTTTTCTGTCTTCCAGTTTTCTTCCCTCCTGTTCCAATTTCTCCATGTCCCTTCTTTAAATACCTTAAGCGGAAGTGCTGTCAGATTGCTGAGCTAGTAATGGTACTCTGAAAGCTGCCTGTGTGACTCTTGGAATGGTTGATTGGGGCAGAGAGAGCCAGAAGAATTTCTTTTGAAGCAAATTTTTATACCTTTAACTGTCACGGTCCTTCAAAAGAAAAGCTGCTCTTTCACCTATCATGCTCATCTGCAGTGTTCAAAAGGCAGCCAAGGAACTTCCACTTGAAAATCTAAATTATAAAATTTAATATGGTCTTATATCTTATGTGATCTTCCTGTGCCCGGTTCTTTTACAAAACTGGAAACTTCAGAAGACAGCGCAGCAGGAAGTGCCTAATCTGCTTGCTGTTCCTAAGGAGCCCTCCAAAGCTCAGCTGATCATTTGGCAGTAGTCAACTGGGGCAGCAGCAGTCCAGGGAACTAGTCCTGTTTCTTTTTATAAATTTAAGTAGACTTTTGTTTGTAAATGAACGCAAAAAATAGTATGTTGTGAAGCAGCAGATTGTGGAAGTGTAAAGACATGTACGAAAAATAATTTTTAAACTCTTTAGTAGTACTTATATCTCTTATAAATATTATTAGGCTGATGGTGGATGGAAGTGGTTAGCATTAATATCTAAAATCTAAAAGAAACAAGTCTGGAACTGAGTTACCCCAGAATGGATGGGAGTGGGATATAAGATGTTTGCATGTAGGCATTAAATGTTTTCTTCTTCCAAGTAATGTTGATGGGAAATTTATGAAGTCATTGGAATTGAACAACGTATCTTACAAACAGGGCATGTGATGCAAATAGTAAGAATTTATTATAAATTGCATCATTATGTAGCAGGTGAGGACAGAGAAAAGTAGACAAGAATTAAAAATATCATCAAATTCAGTTTTGTCCAACTTTAGTCTTAAAATGGTGAACATTAAATAAAGTAAAGAAGATAGCTGATATTCATTTTAGAGATGATCTGTGATATATATCTCACTGTCTGTGCAATGAGTTTACTTCTATTCTTGGTCTGATATCTGATTAATTGAAATATCTTTGAGTTAATGGAATGATACTCTGACCATCAGGTCTTCTGTCAAGAGGTTTTAATGAGTATCAAGTCAGATAATTAAGGTAGAATGATTCTATATCAGACATGAATGCTTCAGATGCCAAGGTAAAAAAGTGAAATCTATTCCAGGAAATAAGCAACATCAGTTGAAAGTTCAAAGGAAAGCATGGTTTCAGAGGAGTAAGCAGCTTCATTAAACTCTATTAATGATCCCTGAAGATAAATTTTGCATTTAAATTAATGTCTTGTGTCTGGAGAAAGCAGTATTACAGAGCTTCAACCAATGATGCAAAGTGATTTACATGAGCTGAACATCTGTGATTCCCTGACTACTGACCTCCTAAATAAGTAGTTCACTTTTTTCCTCCTCTCTCTGCTAAAAGACAGATGTTTGAATTAAATCCATTCTTTATCTTTGCAGGGTCTTCATTCTGGTGCTTACTGGATATTGTTCCTATAAAGAATGAAAAAGGAGATGTAGTTCTCTTTCTGGCCTCTTTCAAAGATATAACAGACACAAAGGTGAAGATTGCTGCAGAAGACAAAAAGGAAGGTTTGTTTGAATTGCAAAAACATTGATAAGAACCAACATTTATATGTTTTGACGAATGGCACCTGCATTCTTAAATGCACTGTCGCATGTACACTATTCAATATAGAGACCTCCTATTTTTCCAATGAAGAAATTAATCCATGACATGGAATGATAAATAATCTGGGGCTTTTATTATTTGTGTATTGCTACAGGTTCTGTAAACATGGAATTTAGGACACAGAGTATTTTGTCCTAAAAATTATAATTATTTTTAAGTACCATGATTTCATTTATTTACTTTCTGGATTTACAGAGGTATACTTTGGTATTTTGGAAAAGCTAGACCTTTTTAAAAGTTCTATCTATGAATCTGATTTCAGTATGGCTGAGGGTAAATGAATGCATTTTTTCATGTTTTACAATGAGCAGAATTTAAAACAGCTTTAAAAATTATTTTGTGTATTGATAAGCATATATTTTCCTGTGTCATCTCATTTTCATTACACTTTAAGTTATAAGACTTATTATGTCATCAGGATTATCCAATAGTAGAAGAAATACATTCTCACTTTTATTTGCTTCTGAAAGGAAACAGTGCAAAGATTCTGTTCCATGAATTTGGAAAATTGTCTTATGGTAATGGCCCACAACTGCTATAAAATAGTTTTGACTGTTTAGTGTAATCAAGGTTTGTTAAATTTTTCTAACACAAAGAAAAGCCAGTGTAAGGGGATGAAGGCTATGCAGTGAGCATCAGCTTGTGCATCAAAGGCAATGAAATTATTGCAGACTTGCATTTTGTAAAGTACAGTGAACCAACACTTCACCTTTGTAATTTTTCAGTCTCAAAGGAACTGTTTAGAAAGAGTTTACCTGTAGACACCAAGAGCAGCTCTCAGAATTCTTTAAAATATCATTAGTGCTGAATTTTCCAACCTGGTACTACTCTGGGATCTATTTAAATTTTTACCCCCATGATAGCCATTGATCTCTGCATATCTCAAAAACAACAGTTATGGCCCTTAGAACACATCTATTCTTCATGGGTTTCTAAAGTAGGGGAACAATTAATATTCAACTTTTTCTGGTTTTAAATTTTCATTTTTCAACAAAAAATGTTATATTTAAGTTACAGAGGTGTGTAATTCAGTATTCTGTTATGAATTTTTAATACTTCAAACAGTAAAATATTTTGCTGTCTTGTGCTGATTAATGTTTATAAATCAACACTCATGCTTATAATGTCTGCCTCTTATGTACATTTGGACAAATAACTTCAACTTTTACTTAGTTTTCAAGCCCTGAATATTAGAAGGTTTTGGGGGGGGTAATTTTTGCATGCTTCACTTTTTGCACTGAATATATTTGAAAATTTATAAGCTGGAAGACTGAAAATGGCTTTGAAGTAGTACACAAGTGCATTATGCTGCTTTTCCTTACATTAAATTTCAACCAACTGCTACCTCTATAAGTTGCAAATAAAATAAAGAAAAAAAAAAGTATGAAAAATATTTTATGTTGATTCTCCTTAAGCCTCAGAAGACCTTACTCTTATAAAAGTTTCAGGAAAGTAATTTATTCAAACCTGATATGTGGAACCATGTAGGAGAGAGATTGTCAGAACATCTGTGCTCTAAAGGCTAATGATTTACTTACAAGTGATGCAAATTTTCAGAGTCGACTCAGTGAGAAATCACTGTCAGTATGCCAGTGATGGCTTGAAATAGGTATGTTGCTGATTACTTGCAAAATGACAGCTATTGTTCATCTGATAATCGTTCTGTAGCTGTATAGTTGTTTTAGGATGGATTAAGATGGTCTTTTGATGTGGTTTCATGTCGAATTAGAAATCTTAGCAGGCTTTAAACCCTGTTTCCTGTAGCACGTTTAGAAATTAATACAACTCGGAATGCACTTATGCAGAGCTACACCACACCAGCAAGTGCCCAATCAATTGCTACAAGCAATGAATATCAACACTTGGCTTTCTTCCATGATGTATTCTTTGAAGCACCATCCTGAAAGTTGGTTGTTCCGTCCCTTCATACTAATTTTCAAACCATGAGAATAATTTTATGTTATTAGCATCGTGAAAGCAAAAAGTAGCACTTTCTGTGGGGCTTTGACAATTATAGCGTTTTATGAAATAGACTGAGATAGCAAAATGGATTTAACCATTTATTCAAAATCTTTTTTTTTAAAAGTCAGCATTATAATTTTATGTATATCCACCTGGCAATGTAAAAGTAAATGTAGGGGTATATCAGCTCTTTTTTAGTAACTTTAAAATTCTTCCTATGCAGAGTGATTTACTATTCCTCCAGTGGTGAATATCATCTTCTTATTTTCAGAAAAGGATTCACAGTACAATCTGTGCAACTCATTCAGTATCTGAAATTTCAGAATGTTTAACTTCCAGAATAGGTGCTTCTTTACTTAGACCACAACTACTATCAGGAATGTACAATGCACCTTGTATTGAAAAAACTTGAGTTAGTGTTTTTTTTAGATGTATGAAAAAACTTTTTTAATGTTCAGAGATTGATTTACTTTTTCAAGGATTATTGAATTTGTTCTTTCAAAAATCAAATCATTTTTAAACTTGTAAACTGAGCTATTGCTACAAGGTAATTGCCATTATGCACAGTTTTCCATTGCCTTTTTACCATATCTCCTGAGGTTAGACTGTGTATGGAAGGAGAACCTAGATACAAACATTCTCAGTGTGAAACTATTCTGGCCATGCAAGGCCCCTTTATCAGTGTTTTTTCTTTCAGTCTCTCTCTTTTGTTTTCTGCCCAGAACTGACTTTTATAATTTGTATGGGACATTAATAGTTATATTCCATCTCACTTTAATTTCTAAACTCCTTAGAAAACTTATCTAACAAAATTCTTTCATGTTCCTTTTCTCCCAAGGCTGCCCCTTTGACATTCCACCAGCACTTTATGGTAGCACACTGTCAGTGGTTGTGCCTCCAAAAGTGCTCTCCAGACTCCTACTTCCTCAGGTCCTTCCTACTTTTGATACACCTGTTTCTTCTGCAAAATCTTGTTCTCCTTGTACTTTTACAATGACACCTTCTTGAACTTTATCTTCTGATTTTATGTCCTCTTTCTTCTTGTGCATTGTATATTTACTTTTGCAAATCTCAGGAGCCAATACTGTCTTTGATTTTCTGCAGACATTTTCTTATCAATTTTATCTCATCTATTCACACAACTTCACTTGGTCCTTTGTGCCAATGTGCCTTGCAAAAGTCCACTTTTTTACCTTATTTTCCTTTACCCAGCCCAAATGTCAGATGTCGTCTGTGACCTTTCCTTTTAGATGTGTCATTCCAAATACAAATTTAACAGGGTTTTTTTTCTGCTTTTCTTCTGTATAAAAGTTTCCAGTGAAAAGAACCCTATCAACCAATGGGAGAAGTAGACTTTCATATAAGAAAAATGGTAAAACACATGCCTGAGAAGTTTGACAGTCTTTAAGAAGTGCTAAGACAGTCAGCAGCTTTCACACGTCTTTGGTTTTGTTTGGGTGTGGCTTTTAAGTCAATTTGACAATATCCTTAGAGGGTTCAGTTTTTCAATATTGCTAATTTGCTTTCAACAATTCATGTTTGCCCTACCTGTACATTTACTGTAGGGATACACTCTGCTTTCCATCTCTAACCACTTGCTGCTCGCCACCTTCACTTCCTAAAAATGTACATCAAGCAAATTGATGGATTGATGGTCTTTTCAATACACAGTTAAAGGTCTGTTTGGTTTTTTTTTTAATAAACTGTTTCTTAAGTTGTTTTATGGGAGTTTTATTTTAGCATCCTAACTTAAAATGAGCTACTTTTTGATAAATTAGTTCAAAGTTCCATTGTCCTTTTGGAGGAAAAGTGATTAAACTGAAAATTCTATTCTCCAAATCTGGATTCCAGTGTGGCATGGCTGCGTCAGTGCTTTTTCATTTCTGCATATGACACTAGAACATATGCTGGAATTTCGTGAGAATACAGGAATCCAGGTAGGAAAATGAGAAATTAATTTCTTCTCTGTGCTAATGTGGAATAACTTAGGTTACATAGATGTAGAGTTCCACTGTTATAGTCACTGCTAAAATTCCACTGATTAATTTGACTCATTCCAAAAATCTTTCTTTAGTCTTTATTGGTAATCTATTTGCTTTTGTTTTGTTTTGTTTTATCGTGAAAATTTTGCTTTGTTTGAAAGCAATTCTTTTAACACAGATTTTCTCAACTTTATTCCAGAATTATAATAAAAATGTGTGTAATTTATAGTAAACACAGAATCGCACAATATTTGAGGTGGGAATCTCTGGAGATTATCTGGTCCAATGTCTCCTTCTCAAAGCAGGGTCAGATTGAATGAATTGCTCAGGAGCACATGCTGATATATGCTCAATAGCATGAAGGATGAAGAGTCCACAACTTATCTGGGCAGTCTGTTCCAGTGTTTGACTCCTTACAAAGAAAAAGAAGTTGTTTCTTTATAAACAGAATTTCATGTTTTAGGTTGGTCTGCCTGTTGGCAAAGATGCCTTCACTCTCAAAATAATGTGAATTTAAAGTTGGACTACACCTTCTGCCATCCCAGATTAAACTAAGATGCATGTTATGGTTCAACTGTCTGGCTTTTTCTGGCTTCTTAGTAATCCATAGGTCCATATGAATTTCTGAGGAGACAGATTTATTTTGATTATGCATCATTTGTTGGAGGGAGGAGTTGTTCTTTTCAGTATGCCAGAAGTGAAATACCATGTGCCAAACATTTTGCATTCCAGATTTTTTATGTTGAAAATGTCTATTTGGAGTAGCACTGATCTCTTGTGAGAAATTCTGCGATGTGAACTTTGATTTATTCTGCTTAATTACTGTCTCAGCTACTTCATGATTGCTCAAGCTACTGCAGTGAATATTCAGGAGAAAATTTTTCATTTTAAAGCTTCTTATACCTGTCAGGAGGCAGTATATTGGAATGGGGAACATAAGCATACAGTCACCTAGACTTACAACCAAAGCAGTTAAAATTGTTTCAGGATGCACAGGCATCATAGAGTTCTATCAATGGAGGAGGTGAGATAGAAGCAGAGTTTTACCCCAATATTCCCAGTGCCCAAAGGAAGAACATATTGAGGAAGCATTTATTCTGCAATACTCAGTTATGTCCTCCCTAGGATGACTTTGCTCCAGGCTCGCCATCAAAATAAGAAGGGTCTGAAACTCTTCTGCCATCACTTAAGAGAAACTCCTTTCCTCCTGCTCTGTGGACGATAGTTTATATACTTAGGGGACAAAAACAGAGCTGCCTTTCTCTTCCTTTTCCTTTTTGCATTTGTGAGCACATAGATTCTCTCCCTTTCACCTTTTCACCTTCTTATCCAAGCAAATAACTTGTGTTTGAGCCTTGAATCTCTAGAGACGTATCAATTTTTGTAGCTCTTGCTTTAGCCTTGCACCGAGTGTTAAATCCATGTGGCAGTTCCATTCCAGCAGCTCTCAGAGAGGCACAGGGTATGTTCTGGAGCTGAGGGAAAAGTGTCCCTTGTGATATATGTAGAATGAAAATGAAAAAAAAGAAAAGCAAAGTCTGATTCTTGAGCAAATGCAGAGCAGCAGACTGTATTCTGGGATATCCTAGAAGGTTGAGAGAATATATAGGTTAGCAACCAAAAAGTTCATAGTCACCAGTTCCTAGACAAATTTATGCCATTGCTTCCAGATTTTCCTTAGAAAACAAAGTTATCAAGGTGGAGGGAGAAGGGAGAAGTTGTTTGCTCGGGTTTCTGTTTTGTTTTGTTTTTCATTTTGCTGGCAGATTGTTGGAAAGTATCTTCAGACACTTCTTTTAAAATTTGAAAACTCAGCCATGTAAGACAGACAAGAAAAAGCATAGAAGAAACAAGGAATATGTTCAGTACATATGTTACTGAAGAACTTTTCAGAGTTGTGTGATTTTTTAAAGAGTCAGACAGTTTACAACCTTCCTATATAATTTACAACCTTTCTTATTTCTAAAACATCAGAAAAGGGAGAAATATCTTTAAAGAGTTTTACTGGCCCAGACACAGCCTGATATCTTGCATTTTATTAAGAGACCATGAGGAGTAGAGTGCATATTTCAAGTGTACTTTGCTTTCAGAAACACATTTAGGAGGCCTTGGGCCATTTGCAGAATTTAACTGTAATTGCAGTTATAGGGCACGTAGTTCGTGCTGTAGCTCCTCAGAGCAATTCTGAGGTCCTGTGAAGACACAGCAAGATCTATTACAAGTGAGTTTTGCATAGCTGTACAAGCTATTGGTCGTAAATTGCATACCTAAAATTGTCAAACTAGTTGAGTTTAGGACCAGTCACTCTCAGAGTCTGAGAATCTCATTCCTTGAGGGATAATCAGAGGTACTTTCTGGGTCTTTCAATGGCCACATGGAACATATACACAGACATCACAGGATTTTGAGCTTATATATTTCTTACGTTTAAAAACTATTTTTTAAAAAAATTTATTCTCTCTCTCCCTGCTGTTTTAACTCAGGGCAAGTTACATGGACCGCAAACCATTTTTATGGGTGACTTATCTGGCTCTGTATAGTACATAAATCTATTAAAAAAACAAGTCTTCATTCTCAGGATACATGCTTTCATTATAAGATAGCAATTATTCCGGTTACATATATTACTATTTTCACTTGGGTGAGCAAGGTATACTTTAACATCATCTGTGCAAATTTTTTTAAAAAATATTTTTGCAATTAATGACTTTGAAATTATAATCATCTTTTTCTGATTATAAAAAGGAAGGAAAATATCAATAAATATTAAATTTATGAAATTAAATTATTAAATTAATGGAATTAAAGGAAAAAGGAAAACCCTCAGGTTCCGTGATATTATGTCCTTAAATACTACACACTTGCAGAGGAAGAGATATTAACACTTGCTGAAGAGAATGAAAAGTTTCTCGGTGACTTAAATAGTTGGCATTATTTAAGTTCTAGGGGTTCTTGAAAAATATTTCAAATATTCTCTTTATTATTACAGTTATATTTTTGTTCATAACGATATATGAGCATATCACTGTCTCAGGAGTCTTATGGGAATTTGCTGTGGGAAATGCAAACCATTCCAGGAAAAAACAGTCACTTTAAAAACAGCTTGAAGTGAGTGATGACCCAGCTGTAAATTCAATGCTACATTTTATTCTGTAAGAACATACGACCACCCACTTTAGTTGAATCAATAAACACGTCTTAAATTTGATGACAGAATAGAAATGACAGTTTTCCAATTTGTGGGACAATTCTAGAGTGGGAACAGTATGAAACTGGCAAATAAAGTATTTTTACAAAATTATGAAATGGCTATGTTTGCGTTGGAATATTTTACTCCATTATAAGAGTTCTGTAACTTTTGGCAGTAGTATTAATAAATGAGAAAATAGTTTAAAGTAATTCACTTTCAGTATTCTTCTCCTGAAACTCAGCCTATTGGAAGAAGTTGAAGAAAGGTATATCTTTTGGAATTTTTTTTCCCCAACTCTGAGTTTTATGATATTTACCCAAATATAGCCATCTAAAAAGGAGAATTTATTTATTTATTTAGGGGTGTACTCCCATCAACCACCAAAATGGAAGAGGAGAAAGAACCCTTCTTTTGCCTTTATGTGTCTGTTTCCTCATACCTATTTTTTCTTCATAGTGGAAGAATCAGCAGACCAAAATATGGTTAAGGATTTTTATCTCATAAGCTGTGTAAAGGTCTTTCTAATTCATAAAAACATTAATAGCAGCGTATAATATTGCTTCTTTTCTCTTTCTGTTGAAAGCTGAATTTTCCCTGAAGGCATAACACTAAAATTATGATAATCATACTGTTGATTCTGTGTAAAATTTGCCCCTTTAAAAAATGTTCTGTAATAATGTTTACAGTGTATAGCTGGTACGTGTGTTAGGTACATCTTCTTATTGAATCAATTAATCAGTTAACAGAATTAAAAAAGCAGCTAGAGGCTAGCCTGAATCCAACATACAGCGAACACTTTTGTGAATTGTTGGTTGCTGTTGACAGAAAGAATGTGTCATACAACCAACAGAACTCCTGCAGCCTCTTGCCCATGGTAGTGCTTTTATTCTGTCATTAATACCAAAGAAGACTTTTATCAGTTTTCTCTTTATTGGCAATTGCTGGTGTGCTGTCCCCTGAAAATGATAACTGAAAATTTACTAGATTTTTAAAGCCTAGAAAAAAAAATGTGCCAACTTTCTATATAATCTGGTTTTGGCGGAGGTTTTTTTGTGTTCATTCAGAGTTGCTTTACCCCAGTTGTTGCCTTCAGGATTTCCTTGGTGGTTTGTTTTTCTTGAGGATTGCCTATGAAATGTTTTTTTTGTCAATGATACTGGATATGATTTAAAACCATTGTGTTTCCTGTTTTATTTTTTTATTGCACATGGTTTTATTTATTTTATTGCACATGGCTTATTCATGGTGCCCTAATCAGAGATCACACTTTCTGTTGTGATATTCCTTAACTTATGATGCAAGCGATGAGTGTTTCTAAAGACAGGTATTGAAAGGACAAAAAAAAATTTATTACACTTCTTACGGGAAGCCTTTTATAAATAGAGTTATAAGATTAATAAATGATGGAAAAATTCTTTAACAAATCATTCACCGAACCCAGCTTCAAAAAGGAACAATTCAGTACTTGTAAGATATTCCTGTTAAAAATCTCTCTGTGTGATTGGGCTGTGTGGTTGTGACAATACAAAGATATACACAGGAAAGGTAATGGGGGAGGTTTATTTCCCTGTCTGATTTCAGAATAGAGCAGCATGAGAGATCACACAGGTGCAACAATATACCACTCTGTGTTTTGAGTGGGGAAGGGTCCATCCAGCATTAAAAATCACAGTGCTAACCTTGTTACTGTGCATTTTCACAGTGTTCCTCTCACTGTGTGCAGGGAGCAGCATTGTGGATTTCTTCAAGTCTGTCCCCATCTGGATACCTTTTAGCAGTGGAGTCCATTTGTCCTGTTCTACTGTGTTATTGGTGTTGTTATTATTCAAAAAGAAATCTAGTTTACACATTTAAAATTTTGTTATTTCTATGATAAATTTTCTTGGGTGGGAGTTGGCATTACTTTCTATTTCATCTCATGATTGACTTTAATTTTGTAAACAATGAAATAAATGAAAAGTTCTTATCTCCTCTGCCAATTTATCTAGTCCTTTGAGTAAAATACTAGCAGAATATTATTACTCATACTCGCTCCTGCCTTAGCTCTCAAAATAGCTAGGATGAAGTAATCTCATTATTTTATGGAATACATATTAAAAAAATGTACACTACACTGTTAAATAAACCTAAAATTTAGAATTTTCACAGAGAACACCCACAATAGATTCCATGTAAATCTGGAGATTTAAAGAGATCTATATCTATACTACCTTTCCTACTTTTTCCTAGTCAGGGTTATTTCACATCATGACTTGAGATATTTACACTCTTTGAAGAGGATAGTTAATGTGCATGAATTGATTTTACCCTAAGCCTGACAACCCCACCTGCCGAGCAAACAGGACAGTGGTGGCAATCAAGCAGCTGGGGCTGCAATACAACTTTGAGCATGGACCTAAAATTCTTGTGAAAATGTAAAAGAGCAGTGAAGAGTCCTGTCCCTAGTGCTGAACCTGTCTTTCCTTGGCTACTGTAGTGCAGAAATGCTGCTTAGACATCCAGGTCTGCAGCCTCATAGCCTTTAGGATAACTCTGTCACATGGGCTGTTGGTAGAACCACCATCTCAGAATAAAGTTAATCAGTTGTGCCTGTGTTTCCATAACCAAACTCCCAGGCTACTTTGCATCATCCCTCTCTATTTCATTCACATACTGCCAGTATATTGTGTTCTGGGTTAAATTTGAGAAGTGCAGGTTGCTTTTATTCATCCTCTATGTTTTAGGTAAATGCAGACAAATCTCTTGGATTTTCCTGTGTCGTATGAATGTAATGCTAGATCTTAACTTTCTATTTTGTGTCAATGCTCACTTGTACTGAAAATTTTCAATGCTAATGACCCATGATCAGACTGGGAGATATTTCCATACAAGAGTATGTTGGATATGTATCACACCAGAGGGAGCTGTAGGTAGTGGTTTTAATTAATGCATGAATGAGAAAAGTGAAAGCATTTCTTTTAAAGGGATACAAATTAATACTATGAAGAATGAGGAAAAACTACCAAGGTTGAGACATTTTTTGTAAATAAAGTGCAAACTTTCTGGCCAGAGCAGGTTAGTTCGTTTTGATATATGGAAAAAAAAAAGCATTTCATGGTCTCTCTCATGCCACAAGGTGTCTGCTATGGAGTGAGCATAGTGCTGCTGGGTCATATTAGAGTCACTCAGTCTTCAGTAAGAGAATAGGGAAGCACTGGAACAGCTGAGAATGGGAACAGAGAAGTGGTGAATATTTCATCCCTGGAAGTGTCCAAGGCCAGGCTGGATAGGGCTTTGAGTAACCAGGTCTAGTAGAAGGTGTCCCTGCCCGTGGCAGGAAGGTTGGAACTAGATGATCTTAAAGGTCTCTTCCAACCCAAACCATTCCATGATTGTAAAAATGTGTCAGACTGTACCTGGAGAATGAGATCATTATAAACCATAAAGTATTCTGAACTCTACCTAATGCTATACTCTGACTATTCTGATTTTAAGAAATAATTCTTCATCAAAAGTGTTGTCAAGCTTGGAACAGGCTGCCCGGGGAAGTGGTTGAGTCTCTGAAAGTATCTCTGAAAGTATTTGAAAGATGTGTCAGAGTGGCACTTGGGGACAGGTTTTAGTGGTGGAGTTCACAATTAGTGATTGTGAACTGATGATCTTTAGGGTCTTTTCCAACCTAAATTATTCTGGGATTCAATGAACTGCTTTGAAAAAGAGCAGACATGTTGAGTGTCAATTCAGTCAGTAAAGCTGACTTTCCAGTTCCTCTGCATTGCTAGGGTGGCATATACTTATGAAAGTTTGTCAGAAGTTGTCAAGGTTTATATTTCTGATTTATACCTAAGAAGTAGATTTTTTTTTTTTCCAAATGGACAAAAAAAGAGTTATGCCCCCACCTTCTATTAACCTTAAGTGGATGATTGAAGGGTCTGATTGGGCTTTCTCTTACCTCCCTCGCAAGATTGTAAGATGTCTTAAGCTGTTAGGAGACTAATGTTAAGCTTAGCAAAGAGGTGTTGCGTTATTTTCTTAGAAAATCTTTTTTAATTGTCATGTCTGATGATCACGGTCTTCATTTGAAAGAAATATAACCAGAAAGACAGCAGTAAGAGTTAAAAAAGTTATTACTACTTTTCTGATAAAAGGGAGATAAGACTTAGTTCCAAGCGCCTTTTTAAGAGCTATCCTGGTGAGGGGATTACTATTATATAGGAAAGGGTTTGTGGAAGCACTAGGAAATAGACCTCAAAATCTGGCATTTTTCTAGAACAAGATTTCTCGCTGTACTTGGGGAGATGAGAAGTCCTTTTGATTTTAAGCACAGAGCAAAAATAAGCCAGTTGTATTAAAGTGACTTTCTGCTTATGTTTGATTTTATTCTTGGATTTTTTTTTTCTAAGATCAGCCATGGAAAAGAAAAAAATCAAGTCTGTCAGGTACCTAAGTTTTTGAAGAACCAGAGAGAAACAGATGGGAGTTTATAAAAAATGAGCTGTCTCTTCCAGAATAGTGAGCTATGAACTGAGTATGACAAGAAAAGAGGGAAAGTTACAGAAAATAATCACACCCACATAGAGGCACACCTGGTGAACAATGTAGTTTGCTAAGGTTCAGGATTGCTTCCTTTCCAGAAGGTATTGGGAGACCAGAAAGCAGGAGAATTCATAAATGTCGTTCACTTATTTATAAGTTACTGACATGTGCTCTGATGGCATCTTATCTTCACAATAAACTCTTTTTTTTTCTCTTCTAATAACAACCATTAAAACTTTTTTGCCACTTCTAGTTAGTAAGAAAATTATTACTTCATAGTTAATGTAATGGTTTCCTTATCAATGCATGCTTTTCTGTCTCTAGGAGTTGAGTGACTCCCAATATTAACACAGAGGTAGCATTAATCCTTTGCAAATAGTGCAATCAGCATGTGATGGAAGTCACTTGCTGTGAAAATATGCAATTGGTATGATTCTAAGTGCTATATCAAGTCCCACAGCCTGAGCAGGTTAGTGAGTACAACATCCTTAGTACAACATCCTGAAATGCTGAACCTAGGCAGGAGAGATGGAATCTGTGTAAAGCCAAAAATTATGAGGCTGCTGGCAAATATAATTTAAAACCTTACAAGGAAACTGTTCTCATCTAAAGAGTGGAAATAAAGTGAGACTCTCTGTCAGTAAAAAAGTCAGCATATGGGAAAAAAAGAGACAATAACTGAGTATGTGTACATCAGCTGTTTCTGTAGTCTCATGGCACTCTGGAAAGAGATGGAAATGTGGACAGCTTTCAGCTCAGTGCTCAGCATAAGAGATAAAGGCATATCTGAGGTTAGAAGTTATAAAGAAAAAGGCTGAAGGCAGTATTACACCGTTGTGTCAGGCAATCGTGTATCCATAGCTTGAAAGCTGCATGTCATTCTGCAAATAGCTACTAAAAGTATACATTTAAAGAATACATTTTAAATGGCATGAATAATCTAGCTGAGGTGCAGAGAAGACTTCCAAGGTTGACCAAAGGTAGAGAGACCCATTTCCACACTGGAAGGGCCTCATATTGCTGGGGAAGTTGAAAGTACTCAAGGAAACTCCACCTGAAGGTACCAGGCCTGCCTTCAGAATGCAGTTCAGTGTGGGTCTCACAACATTTCACATCACCAAGGCTGTTTTATCTGCCATCTGTCAGGGTAGACTACCTCGGGCTCCATAGGCTAAGGACAAGGACAGGTATTAGATATGGTACAGTGTGAGGGTGAAGCCTATAGCTAAAGCATCTCCAAAGCACTGCTGGCCAGAAGCTCAAGAAAAGTGTTTTCCCAGCCTTCCTCACAGCAGATCTGAAGCCTATTTTATTAACTACTTTTGGAAGCAGCAGAGTAAACTGAGTGGCCTCATACAACATGGCAGTATAGGTTGAGACAGGGAAAAAAGAGAGGCATGTAAATAGTTTTAAAGAGAATTTCAAAGTCATATGACAAAACCAGGCTACTATAGCTGAACAATTCTGCAGTGAAGACTGAATTCAATTGATTTAAATTCATTTTCTTCTCAGAGAAAGAGATAAGCACATTGTTCTCACCCAGAATTTAAAACGTAAAATCTAGTTTGAGTTCTAAGTGGTTTGATGATTTAAAGATTATTTAAAAAAAAAAGCACCTTAATTTAGTTGGGTCTTTTCTGAAATAATGCCTTGTGTTCTATCTTTCTTCATTGTAGCTGACACCAATATGTGTTTGAGATGGGAAAGTATAAGGCTTCTCCATCTGCCTCCTTCAACTTTTGAGTAGCTATTTGGCTTTACAGTACAAAAGTTTCCCCTTCTTTTTGTTTACTTTTCTTTTTCCCCCTTCTCTTTACTGACAAGTTAAAAAAATCCTCAACTATAGAGTGCTCTTGCATGGATTACACAAGAACTTCTTTACTGAGAAGTTTGGAAATTTTTTCCTCCTACACATTTTGTTATGTATGGTTTTGAGCTGTTAAGCCAAAAATACATCAGTCTCCTATAATACAAATCTTTTTTGCTTTTCTAGGTGGGTTTCAAGATGTAGCTATTTTGCTTGCTTCTAAATTCTGGCTCTGCTAATTAGTTTTGTGTTTTGTTAATTTTTTCCCCCCCTTAATTTGTATGCATTCAATTGAATTTAATTAAACTTCCTTGACAGACGGCTTCTTCCTTTAGCCCCATAGTTTCTTTTTTCTTAATCCTGACACATCACAAAAACTCTGCTTTCATTTACTCTGGCATCAATTCACCGTAATTCCATCAGAGTGACTGGAATTACTTTGAATTTACTGCTTGATAAGCAAGAATATAATTTTTTCCCATGACTGACAATTACAGACATTTCAATGGAGGTAAAAACCACAAACCTTTCCAAAATAGTGTTCAGTCCTTACTCTTAATGGGTTTCATGTCACCAAGGAATATGTCAAGCGATTTTGCCAAGGGCCATGTGGTGGGAAAAGAAATCTAAACGCATGAATGTAAGAATTGGTTATTACCAATGAGCAAGCTTACAAATTAGCATATTCTGACATAATGGAAGCCTGGTACAAGTCAGACTCTGTTTTTAAGGAGTATACCACAAGGGACTTCTATTTTCTTTCTGTGAAGTGAGAGAGAGGGTAGGATCACCTCAAGGATATTTTCAGTGGTTACTTCTAGACATCCTTCCCTCTGGTCAGTAATCTCTACTTTCTGAAACAGTAGAGAGTATATTTATCTTATCCATGAATTCATATGTTGCAAGTTCTTGCTTCTGAGTTGTGTGAAGCATTTGACAATTAAAACTTTACAGTGGTTTTTATTTGCCCTTCAGGAGAGAGGGGGTTCTGTTTCTTTGCTGCAAAGAATTAAGCAAAAGACAAGGTGTGCATAATATTTACATTTCTACCAATGTCTGAAATGTCAGCAGTTCACGTCCCAAAGGTTAAAGTATTCTTTCCTGATCTTTAATGGGCTACCACTTCTGTTCTGCAGAAAAATGGAAAGGAAGAGGAAGAGCAGGATCACATTTTGAGTCGGCACGCAGACGGAGTAGAGCTGTCCTTTATCATATCTCTGGACATCTACAAAGAAGAGAGAAGAACAAATTAAAAATCAATAATGTAGGTGAAATTATTTTCTTTCCCTCCACCCCCTTGGTGAATACTTGAGAAATATCCCGGTCATAATTTTACAGTAACAAGGATTAGAATAGTTCTCACTGAAGTATGTTTCTGCCTACTGTGGTATTAGTTACCACACAGCAAGTTAGTGCATTTAATCATACTGCAAAGAGACATTTAATGCCATGAAAGCCACATTTTAAAATTTCTCAGAAGTTAGATTCCACAGGTTCTCAGAATTTTAGGTTCCAATTTACCTTGTCATCTCAAGTATTTTATTCCAATTATTACTATTTGCCAAAAAAAAAAAAAAGAAAAAAAAAAGAGATTCAAGGTCTTCCTTTAGTTGAAACTCCTAATGCCGTTAAGCTCCAAAAGGTCACACTTAATTTAGGCAAGTTTTCATGTGAATTTATCCAACTTTATGCTCTGATATTTATCTTTCAATTTCCTAATTGAAGTAATATTGTTTCTGTCTTCAAATAAATTCTGTATTCCCCCAGTAACTATAACTAATGAGTAAGTTCGCAAAACATGCTGTGTGTGAATGTTGCTAACACTAAATCAAACCATAGAGAAACTAACAATATAGCAACAGAATGCTTTCTAAAGAAATGTTAACGAGAAAAAATAACTCTCCTGCCTTGTACAGTACAAACTAAAAGTAAAAAAACCTGGTAGATTAAGGACATGAAAATACATAACTGGTATATATGTCATGGGGCATATAGCCACTTCCACTGAATTTAAATATTAAATTTTGAAAAAAGATTAAATGTTGAAAAATGGTTAAATTTTTGTAAAAAATTATAAATGTTTCATGTTGAAGAAGCTTAATAGTAAAAAAAAACCCTGCAAAAATATGACCAGGTCTTCCAGGAATATTTTCATTGTATAGTAATATGATAATATTTTTTAAGAACATGACTTTTAAATAGTTTTTGATGACTTACCTGTACTGTCAAAATGCTCATGCAGAAGTTATTTTACCATGTTAAAATATTTATTCTGAGACTAATTTGCTGGCTTTAGTACATGGATTTTTGGAGCTATGGATTGGAAACAATATGAGGAATGCTTTCTTTTCCATGATTAAAAAATGAGCTGACTCTAAGAAGAGTGAGAATTCAGCTGCTTAAATTCATGAATAAGAACCAAGAATAGAGAAAGCAATGGGATCAGTATTTCAAAGGAAACACAAAGGCTGTGACAGACAAGAAAAATGTAGTTAAGTCTACAGTTATGCAGGTTTTGTCTTTTTAATTTCATAGTGAATAACTTCAAGATCATAATCTTAGTTTGCTGAATGCAGAATATTGTTTTGGGAGGCTCTTTGTAACTGGAACAGCATTTATCAGGAGCACAGTAACAGTGAGCAAGAATTTTGTTTAGTAAATAATGCAAGACAGGTTGTGTCCCACATGCTGTTTTTTGGGAGAGTGAGTGTTTTTTATTTAAGCTATGAAAGGCAAAAGCTAAGAATTTCTACAGTTTAACACTGAAACCATGATTGCATAAAACAGTGGTAAGACAGATACTCAAGACAAAGCTTACTCTGGTGACAAAGGTAGTTCTGAAACCACATTATGGTAGATTAATACTTTGATTTAGATCAGGAGTGGAATTTTAAAGAAAGTCAAAAAGTTATTCCTACTAATTGTGCTTTCATTCACATAAACTGGATTCCTGCCAATGAAACTAAACCAGGAGAGGTGCTCCAAGTACTGGAGCTGTTCAGTCCACAGGACCAGGCTAGAGATAGTCTGAAAGAGCCTCCTCACTGCTCTGTGTATAGGATGTTTTTCTTCAATACCAGCTACTTCTTTCTATATGTTCCTATTTACAGTACTATGTCTTCATGTATACAAAGGCCTCACCTAACTGTCCAGTAGAATAGCATTGCTCTGCAGTGAGAATTAGTTCAACAGAGGAAGAAATAGTTTGCCAGATGAAGTCCCCTCTTACTCCATTTAATCTGTAATTTATTAGCCTTCTACCTGCCTCAACATTCAGAGAAGTTATTTCATGAACAGAACCATCTGTATAAATAAGTGTGACGTCTAGGTTAGAAAAAAAAGTAGCATTTCTTTTTTGCCTGCATATGTGTATGTCATACGTTATTATGATTTGTTTTTACAAAAAACATCAACCACCCAAGGGCTGCATTGCAAGAAATGCTTCCGTGTAATAAAATTATTGGTTTGTCTCATTTAATTTTTCTCTCTTTTTTTTCAGAATGTTTTCGTAGATAAACCAGCATTTCCAGAATACAAAGTTTCAGATGCAAAAAAATCCAAATTCATATTGCTGCATTTTAGCACTTTTAAAGCTGGCTGGGACTGGCTTATTTTACTGGCAACGTTTTATGTTGCTGTGACTGTACCTTACAATGTTTCCTTTATTGGCCATGATGAGCTGTCTACAACTCGAAGCACAACTGTCAGTGACATTGCAGTGGAAATTCTCTTTATCATTGGTAAGATATGTTTGGGGGGTTTTTGGGATCTCTTTCTTGATATTTAGGATTTTCACAAAATGAAAAATGTTTTAGAAAAAGAAATAATCATCCCTTTCATGACTTTAAAGAAAATCAATTTTAGCTGTATGGCTTGATATTTTATCTGAACTTTAGATGACTTTTTTTTTTTTTTTCCCTAGATCTAGATTTGAGTAGTTCTGCTATTACTCTAAAGGGACTTCTGTTTTCAAGGAAGATTGAAACCCATTGTTTCACCTAAGGGATGCCTAAAACCTTCCCAGTATAGGGATGTGCCCTGGAGTTGCTACAGTTTTGTTCACAATTGATGGGGTTATTTTTTTTATTTGACTCTTAGAAGAGTTATGGACCACAAGCTGAACAGATTTTTTTTAAATTTCAATGTAAGATTAAAACTCATACTGCAATAACACACACGTACTATATCAATATGCTGTATTTACAATTGGGATAGAATTTGAGATGTTCAAGTTTGTCATCTGATCCATGATTTATTTCCATGATCCATTTAATTCTTATATCTTTAAGAATCAAAAAGGAGAGGCAAGGTCATATCTAAGAGTGGCTTTGTACCAAAGAAATTTCTTTTTTTTTTTTTTTTTGTAGTGTCCTTTTTAAACTTTATTTCTGAATATTGGAAAGAATCCCTGAATAGAATCAAACAGGTTTTTCCCGAAGATTTTACTCTTATAATACCACTCAGTGCTGTCACACTGACAAACCAGAGCTCAGATCTGTTGCTACTTGCAGGTGGAGAAGCTATTATTTTTGAGAAATAAGCCAAGTTGGGTATGTCTTTCTTGAGCATGAAAAGGGTTTGGATGGGTTCTGAGAGAGAAAGAGAACAGAAGAAACAATAAAATAATTTTCAAGTTTTAAACTTATTTTCTGCTTTAATCTTTCCTATTTTTTTGTGAAAAAAATATAGCTTAGCTCAAACACTAAAAGCAACATTACAGTCTTCTCTAGGAGAACTAAAGAAAATTGAAACAACATAAACACTAAGCAGTAAAAGATTTTCTTACAAAAATTTTGAAAAGTTTATTCCATTTCTCTGTCAGCTTTATTGTAGACAGTAAGACCGATAAGTGATGTGGCAGATGGAAGAATCAGATGTTATGATGAACAAAATTTGTCTCCTCCTTTAGTCATTGTTATGTCATTAGACTTAAGGTCTAAACTTCCATTTTATGCTCACTGTTAGATCTTGGTGGACTCTTTCACATTAGTGCAAGCAATTCCCGCTCAAAGATTCTCAAGCACTGCAGTAAGAAACTTGCATTCTGCAAGGCAGATCATCAAGGATCATCCTGTCTTGCATAAAAAGAGTGATAGCATGACTCCAGTCAGTCATAAATTAGTGTTACATTAAGAATACTAAATCAAATAATCCCACTTGATGTACCTGGGTGACTTTATAAAAAGAGTGGACTCTAGGTTACAATATTTTCATAATGGTATAAATAACTGTTTTGTGTCATAAATGTGTTTATTTGAATATAAGTACAAGAGAGTTTAATCTGTATCTAAATGATTTATGTGCTATAGTATTCATTTGAAACAAGACAGATGGTGAACTGCTCAGTGTTACTTTTCTGGTTATATATTTTGCTGGAAATATGGAGTCTTTATATTAGTAAGTCAAAAGCAAAGATATCTCTGTGATCAATAGAATAACTGATTACAAAAAATAAAGCAAAGAAGATTTTTTGTAAATTTTACTTCATATTTTCCAGTTAGATTTTTAGGTCTGTATTCCAGGAAATCATACTATGGCTTTAACTAAATGCATTCAAAGAAATGTGCATGGAGCATTAGAAGAGAATTTGACTAAACATGTTACGGGTAACCATAAAAACTGTACTGTAGAACACCAATATTCCTCCCCCAGAATTGAATAACGGCTCAATTTTCACCAGAATAATTTTTTTCTAGAGTTATTATCTGATTTAAATCAGAAGAAAGGTTTATGGAGTATTTTTCAGGACATTGTCATACTGCATTTAAATCCCTGCAGTGAGTTTAAAGAAAATAGTGTGCTTATGATCATCTCTCCAGGGTCCCTTGTCTGTTAAAGTGTTGAACAAATATGTCTCAGAACATGTATAACTGTATTGAAATAGTAAGATTGACAGCTTACTTAAATTTAAGCATAAGTTCCTGGGCATTTGTTGCACTGTGGCACTGACAAGCACATCTTTGATTGATGATCTATGTGCTCTGAGAAAAGTCAATGAGAAATGTTGAGAAAAATTCTTCCAATGATGCCGTTGCCTCAGAAATGCAGTGGGGAGATCTGTCTGATATAGGATCTTCAGCTGTATTACAGCTTTGTAGTCACAGATTGAGATATCACAGAAGTAGTCATGGATTGGAGAAATAGAGTCTATCTACTTTGATTTTATTCATGTTTCTGAGAAGATGGAGTATTATTCCTTTTATGAATTAAGTTTGCATAAACACTCATTTGGACTTGACAAGGTCTTTATTTTTAGCTGTGTTACCCAAGACTGACTATATTCTTGGGCATGTGGTGTGGCTCTTGGGGATGGTTCTGTGGATGGCCAGGAACTGGACCTGATGATCTTTGAGGGTCCCTTCCAACTCAGCTTATTCTGTGATTTTGTGACGTGTGTCAACCTCTGCTTAGGTATGATCAAAATTCATACGGAAGTTTTCTTCTAACTTGGGGTGCTTATAAGTAAGAGCATTAATATGAACTAAATTTTTTATGAGAAAAGCATCTAGCTAGAGGTTTAACTGCTTTAGCCTTTAAAGTTCTCTAAAACACAGTCCGGAGATAAACAATAATAACAGCCCATTTTGTGACATCTTCAGGGAAGAGAATAAAGAGAGAACAGAATTAGGTCTTCTCATATGAAACTAAATTTTTCACTTGATGTTTCCTGTCATAACTTGTGTGATATTCTGTTTGAGTGTACTTCCATCATCTGTTTCTCTTTGCTATGTGTGCAAACCTCCTCTAACATCCCTCATTTATTTAATGATAAATAAATAATTTGCTTCCTCTAACCAAAGATAGAATTAGTTTAGTTTTACAATTCTTTGATAGCCTTATATATTCAAAAAACATTCAAAAAGAGGTGCAGGAAAAAGCTTGTTAGCCTTAATGTATTGAAAAAAAAACCTCACTAAAAATATCCTAAGAAGTGTTTTATCTGGTGAGGGCTATTACCTGCTTTATTGCACTATTTGCTTCAAAGTTTATGCCCCTATATTTGAATACACAGCAGCTAGGTCTTTAATTTCTGGATAGATATGTCTGGGAGCCTGAATATCAATACTTCTAAGAAGCACAATGGATCTTGGTTACTTTTCAATAATATTTTTGAAGTTTTCTGTCTTCTGGAGAAAAAAAGGCAGGAGAACCTCCCACCAAGTTAATTCAATTTAATTAGTAATAACCTTCCAATTGCTTAACTTTTACTCTTCCATAACTATCCAGTCCAGTGTTTTTATTTCCGCAACATTTCATTCCAGTTTTCAGATATTGCCTTTCTTTATCAGTTTTGTTTGTTTGTTTTTTGTTTTGTTTTGTTTTTTTTTTTAATTTATTGAACATCTTGATGGAAGAGAGCAATAATACCTGAAAAATTATCAATACTTGATTGTCTGCTCACAGGACTATTTGAATATGAGGCCTTCAACAGGAGTTGAGATCAATGCAATTGTTCGGTGAAAATATGCACAGGCACTCTGGGTAGTAGTAATGCATTATTTGCTGAATAAGATCAAAATGATCTGAGTATTTTGTGTCTAAGGTGGCCAGGAACAATTATATAGAGAAGAGCTCAATTTTCTATTTGTGGATCATCTAGTTTTTAGTGGAAGACAAACACTGGATACTAATTATGGCTATAAAATTATACTTTTTATAAACAGACTGGAGTGATTTAAAGTGATTTCCTGCAGTATATTACTTTGCCACCTGTAGGGGAAAAAACCCATACTCATCCCTTCCTCCACTCTCCACATACACACACTGGCATCTAAAGGCTTGATCTGTGGCTTACAATTTCAAGAGAGAAAATTGATCTTGATTTACACTAAGATTTCCTCCCTTTGTATGTATATTTCTCTCTCTCTCTCCCATTAAATATTATTTAACAAAGTGTTTTATCACCAACTTCTGCTTTTTAAAGTAGTATGTTTGAAAGCGCTAAAGCTCTGATTTGTGTGGCATGACACTGTAGACTAAGGGGACTTGTGTGGCCATTAGTATCTATCACAAATGTAAATGACTCAAAATCTTTCAAAAACTGTTTTAAATCATATGAAGTCCTTGAGTCTCACACATTTAATATGTAGAGACTTAAAACTATGGTATAAACCTTGTAGAAATTCATATAATCATTCATGACTTGCACAGTACTTCAAGTATACATACTATTGTACTGGAAATAATATATGTTGAATGAAATTTGTTGGAATAAGATGAGGAAGTATTAAATGCTATAAATTTTATTATATTGCTTTAAAATTGAAGGCTTTTTTTTTTTCTTTCGTCTTATTGTCATAATGATTATCTTTTTCTATCTTTGCAAGTGTGCACAAGGTAATTTAAAATAATTTCTGTGTCTGGGGGACCTCACATCTAAGAAAACTTCTGCATTTTGAAAGGAAATGGCAGTGTTTTGAATTTTTGAAAGTGTGCTTTCAGGCTGTAACATTCTAAAATTCAGGAAAGGACGAGGGAGTGGTTTGAAATTATCTCTGGGAATTTATTTCTAAGCAACAAACAGTCTCATCTGCAAATGCATATGAACAGAGCACGTAGACAGAGTGACATTGTTGGTGCACCTAATATTTGAAAGAGAAAGTCATAAGAAAATGTTCATGGTCTATGGATTACATAGTAATGATTAAAAAACAGTGCAAAATATTTATTCTGAAAAGCAGTAGTAAGTTTTCTAAAGATTCTCTCTCAAAACATCAAACTCAGGTGGGCAAGACCATTATAAGGATAAAAATTTTTCCACTAACCTGCCTTGCATACTTGTAAGGAGAAGAGATACTTGTCTGCACACAAGATGTTGTTTCCAAGCACAAAAACATCAACCTTGGCCTAAAGGAGAAAAGTGTAAGGCACAAGTGATTATTTCATGGAAGTATTTCTGTATTCTCAGGTAGATGCAGATAAGTGTTATGGTAATGGAGGCACCCCGAAAATTTTACTTGTATTGCCTCTACTAACTCCTCTTCATTAGAGCTACAATCAGACAAAAGTTGTATTTTTCATTTACTACTCTATAATACAATGATGATACAACGTTGTATTTTTCAATTAGATTAAAGTCCTTTAATTAACAATCTAGGTAATTTCCAAGGAAATTATTTGATGCTGAATAGTTTACCACACTTTTTGTGAATTAGCATGTGGTCTTTTTTCCCTTTTTTTTGTATGATTTATGGCTACTGTCTATGTGAATTGCTGTGAAAATGCATGGGGTAAGTTCTGGAAAAATATTTCAGGTTTTCCCTTAGAACTGGTCAAAAAGTAGGAGTGAATGAAGCAGTTGTGCCACTGCTCACTGAATATTTTACCGATTTGATCTTTGCTTTGTTTTCTTTAACATTTGTGTGAAGTAAAATCTGTTCATGAAATATCCAACAACTATGTCTGCTTCACACAGGTTGCATTTAGTGAAAAGTTATGTCATATGATTGATGTTTCTCCACTCTTTGGAATTACTTCTTTGTGCCATATTTCTGCAGGTTCTATTAAGAAAATTGTCCATGTAGAAACTTTACACTTCTGCAGTCACACATGCTAGCTTCTTTTCAAAGCAGAGCAAACAGTTCACTTCTCAGAAGTATTTCAAGCTCTTTGCTTTGCTTTCAAGACTCCAAAACCTGTATCTTCCTTTGTAGAAAAGTCAATAAAACATATTTTAGCTATTCAATATGTTTAGGGATTGAGTCTTTTTTCAAAAGATACGGCATAGTTTATAAGAAAAAAAAGTCTTTCCAGTTTAATATGTTATTATAATGGTTGTGATACATGATGTTTTTCTAATGTATCAACTACTCTGGGACTGAGATTAACTAATCACAGTTTAGCAACCTCATAGGCAAAGAAAGCAACTAAAAAGGGTGAACCCCATAGCTAAAAATCAAGGAAGTAAATGAAAGAAATAATCCCCCTATCTTGACATTGGGGTACTGGTCATTCATGTCTACAGCAGCCAAAGTGTGGTGTTTGTCAGAACATATCGTGACATTGCTGACCATGACCTTCTGGAGGGAAGACTTTTGTCATAAAAATACCCATTCAGAAGATGCCTGCAGATTTTTTTTTTTTTTAATACTAATGGATAATTTACCCAAGAAAAACAGTATTTCCACTTGGATGTAACTTCTATGTCACATTACTTTCCACAAGAGCAAATCAGACTGTCAGTTACAGATGGATTTTGAGAGTCAGCTCTGCTATGATCCATCACACCCAAATATGGATTTTCTTCCATTTAAATCACTGAAAATGTTTATTTGACAAACTTGAATAAATCAAGGCTGAGAACATACATCATAGCACTGCCTTAGGACGGGGCCCGTGCCATTCCTCAAGTACTGTGCAGTGATAAGCAACTTGGTGTCAAATGGTAAACAAACTCTTCCCACTGGAGAAGTTTGACTAGTAAAACAGCTCAGTGTATTCAGTCGTGACTTTAACAGCAAAAAGACTCTAAATTATAGTTACTCCATGCTAGCGGAAATCTCTTATTCAGAAGTCCATCATGTTACATAGTATCATGTGAATTGTGGTAAAGATTTTAAGAAATTGTAGCTTTTAACCATGTTTCCTGTTGTTCATCTGAATTCTAGTCATCCAGCTAAAGCCACAAGGCTCATAAAAAAAGGAGCTTCTTTCAATGGAGGTGTAATGTGGCTCTAAAATATGTTTTCCAGACTCTGTGACTGCCCACAGAAACTAAATGGGGTTGTTTGCACAATACTCTGAAGTGCTAGTGACCAGGAAAAAATTTATTTGGGGTTGCACCAAAAGGAAAGTAGGAGGGAGAGGTATGCTTGATAGCCATATTTTACATTTTTAACTCTACAGTTGCTTTAGGGCTAATTCTAATAATTTTCCACAATTTTCTCTAATGATAATGCTCCTCAACAAGATTTTTTTTTTTTCTGTTTAAGCAGTGGAAGAGAACAAATTTTTCTGCTTAACAAAACACCATCCTGGCAGTACAAAGATGGGTCTTGATATTCTATTTTAGATATCAAGCCCAATAGGATCTAGACATCATATCTTGGGATACTTAATTTCTTTAAGTTCTAGCAGTATATAATTTGGTCCAACTTCTTCACTGTTACCTACATCAACACAATGCGCCTGAGACTTCAGTTGTATATAGTTTTGTATGATCTTTCATTGCTCAAAGATTCTGACTAGAACTAGAAATTTTTACCATCTAGTTGAGTCTTAAATAGAAGTCATATTTAACACATATGTATTAAAGAAATTGTATTCAGATAAAGCATATTTTCCTGAAGGACATCAATTCTTCTTCAAAGACCTTGAAGAATACACATCTCTATTTACTTATGGCTTGTAAACTGAATATTACTATTTTGGAGGTTTTTTCATCAACCTACAGAAGTGATATCTGGTGAAGTGTTTTGTTATTAAAGTGTTGCTACCTCCTGACTCCTATTTAGGGCATGCTGGATTGTAATTTAACATCTGATATGACACAACCTTGCTTTGCTGCTTCATTCCAAAATTAGATAAGTATGTATTGAATACATCTGGATTTTCTATGAGATTATTATTAGCTTCTCTCATAATAACATTACACTATTTACTACAAAGGAACTAAAGTTTCCTATTATTGTTTCTTTTCTAAAACTGTAATTTTCCTTCGTCGTGGATACCAGTGATTTCTTTCTCTTTCTAACAGGTCTAGGTTTTCATTACAATTTTTTTATAGTTTTTATCAGTTGTCACTTAATATCTGTTCACCATTTGATATAACTTTCTAAAAAAAGAAGAAAAAATACCTCCAGCAGCTGCAATAGGCTTTTGTTAAGACAAAATTTTGATGATATTATTTATATAGCATGAATTTTATTATATTTTACATACTGATTCCATAAAATTCCTACATTTAGTACTTAGTTTACTGGTGCTTAACCTCTGCTGTGCTTTTTTTTTTTCCTTGATTTCATAATGGCTCAAGTTCTTACACAATGGTATAAGATAAGCATTGCTTTCTTTTCCTACATAAACCCAATTCTATATCCCTCACCTGATCACGTCAGCCTCTGAAAGAAAATCATGTGGTTATAGATTCTGGAAGGAAAATGCTGAACTGAAAAATCACAGTTTCATTTGAATAAATCGTTCCTAGGCAATTTACTAGGAACATCTAAGTTTATCTCAGCAGTAGAATAGAAAAAATAAGAGTTTATATAGGGATAGATAAATTGTTCTTCAAACAATATGGCACTAATATTTCCTGAAAACTTTCCTAAAAGCTCTCTGGCCAGATTCTAATATCATTATCCTTGTATTATTAAATAAAATTTGCTAAAACAATCAGATAGATGAAAGAGCCTGGACTTTGGGGAAAGTGTTACTAGCTAAGGATGACCAATCTGAAGTCACAAAAAGGAAAGCGAAAAAAATACAAGAAATAAGAGACAAGTCAGTCACAGCCTCTAGAAGAGGGAGATAATGTAGAAAACAGTCTTCTCTGAAAATCAGTAGGGTTAACATACCTAAATATTATTGTTCTCAAGCACAGGTTTGAGTGACTGCAGTCTAATAAAGCATCACTCCTTATGTGTATGCCACTTGCCCTAAAGGCACAGGGTTTTTCAATTTAATTTAATTCCCAGTGAAGGACAGTTAAACTGAGGTATATTACATTGCGTTTTCTGAAATTTAAGACTATTTAAGTCATGGGCAGTTATTGAATCACCTGTCTAATCCTGAATTGTTATTCTGCTATAACTTGGTCATACGTTTAATCCCAGCAGGATTTATTTTTCAAACAATCAAGTCTAAAGAGGGAAAAAAAATGTTGTCACAGGGAAATCAGCTGCTTTAGGTAAAATAATCCTTTTTATGGGTAAAGTGTCTTAGCAGGCCTCCAGATATCTATTTTATTTAAGAGGGATTAGAAATTGAGATTATACAAAACACATATTATGCTTTTAAAATTTTACAAGCGTTATTATATTGGAAAACACCTTAATGATAAATAGGTTAGCTTGATGACTACCAGTTTGTGGCTTTTGTTCCTTTTATATCATTTAGGAAAGTAATCTGCATTATGAACTAAGTAGAACCTCCATTTTCTCAAAATTTTTTTTCCCTTCATTGAACACCAGTTTGATTAGGTGATTTCATACCATTCACTGCATGAATGTGTCACATAATAGAAATGTAGAAAGAGGCAACTTGGTCAAGGATGTAGCATATCATACAGAGCTTTAATCCAAGAGAGATCACCAGTTTCAAAACCTTATGAACTTGCTTAGATTTCCCAGCTCTTTTAAGCCCAGCTATGAAATAAGTTGCCTTTTCTTAGGAGTTGACCATTGCTAGAGCATGGATTTCACACAGGAAGGTAGTGAAAAAGAAAATAGTCACCAATAGGTGAATAAAAGCCCTTAGAACACTCAAAAAAGGAAATAAATTATTTAGAGCTTTCCAGTTATCTCATGTTATTGGCTAGAAGTATTTGGAATGAAAATATCACAGACCCATGTAGCCATGATAATTACAAACTTGGAAGATATTTGGGTAATAATGGTCCCAGTGTTCTGGTGTTTACTGCTGTGAATGCTGCATAAGAGCTTAATAGAAGCAAAATATATAAATAAATTAGGAACTGCAACTGTATATAGATAACAATTTAAAATTCATTTAATGGCTGAAAAAAAATGGGGTTCATTTTTATAAATATGCATTTTCTATAATCTTTAAGTGTATCTTTGCATGAGTTTTAGAGATATCCCTTTTTTTACAAGATTTTATTTTTTTAATGGATGTGTGCCCATACCTTATCAGTAGTGGAAATAACAGACTGAGAGAATCCATGCAGAGGGAGCTAATTAGCCATGGAGAAAAATCACAGTCATGGTTTCACAAATTCACTGTTTATTATCTCTGCATGCATCTTATGGACTTAGCACCGAGAGGGGCTTCTAGTCTGTGTTGTATTGGGTTGGTAGGGAAGGTTCTGCAGGGTAGAGAGAAGGGAGACTCAAAGGAACAGGGCTCAAAAAACACAAAGTAATTGCATCAGCAGGGAACTGTGATCACAGGGTGAGTAGAGCAGAAGCCCATTTTCCTACACAGAGTGCAAGGGTGATGTGATTCCTAGTTCCAAGCCTCTTGAAATTGGGGATCTTGAGTTTTCCCTTGTGGATGCTTTCAGGTCAAATTTCCCTTAGTGTTCAACAGACAAACAAACAAAAAACCAAACCAACAAACCAAAACAAACCAAAAAACTCACTGCTTGGAAGACTGGCACTCTTTGCTCAAGGTTCACACATAACAGAGTGTACAGAAATGAGTGGGCAAGGAGGAGATCATGACTGGCTTAAGACACAGTGGTGTTTGTTAACACAGCATGTCTTAAACCTGTGTTAAACACAGTATAAGTCTTGTGGAAAAGGCCGCATAGTTAACATTATTTAAAAACCTTTCTTAAAGTCAATAGGATAGCCTAGACTTTATATATTGAGCTTTAATCTGCTTGAATCCTGAATTTTTTCTGTCTAATTTGAACTGAAATTGAATTATGTAACAAAATGACAACCCAATTTTTTTCCTAATGAACACAAGAATAAAGACATTTTATTCTTTTTTTCCCTCTCTACATCAAGAAAAATATGAAATTTTAGATGTGTTTGCATTGTGCTTCAACACAGGTGTAATGAGTTAAGCTGTTTGATATTTTCTGCTGTTTCTCCCATTTTAGTTTTAGGTAACTTTGTAATGACATTTCCCATGTCAGAGATATTATTTAAAAGCTCTGTCCTGCTTTCCTGAGCACATGACATGTGTAGCTCACCAGACCAGTTAAAGTGATGCTTTCCTATCTCACATTAAAATATTTTCAAAAAAGTAAATTCAGATTTTTTTCTTTAGTAATAGTCTTTGTTATTAATGTTTGATTTTTGTGTTGTGAGAGGTGTTAAAGCAGAAGACAGATTGCCAGATTTGTCCCAGCCTGAAACAAATATATCAAACACAGATTTAAACATGAAGTTTGCACAGGCTAAAGTTTTTTTTAGAGCATACTTAAAGATTACATATTCAAATGTATCTCTTGAAGAAATATTTTAACCCATTTTAACCTATAATTATCCAAATATATTGGAATCACTTTATATATGATTTAAGAATCCGCTCAGAGATTAAATGTCCTTCTTGCCTGGTTTACAGGTGTAAACCTACAATTGCTGCCCTTCGTGTTGTAGGAAATGATTAAAACTCACCTCATCTCAGAGCATTTGGAACAAACTCAGCACTAGAGACAACCATTAGTTTTTAAACTCTCGGGTTATCTGAAATCTCCGAAGCTTTACATTATTAATGCTTGTGTTGAATTTCAGATTGTTTCAATTGTCATTGGTTCATAGAAGCTGCTGCACAATAAGATTAACAAACAATTTCTAAAATATTATATAATGCATTAGTATTTTCAGAAGGTATTATTAGTGATAAGAAAACATTTATTAAAAAAAAGGAAAAAGTAAATCTTCAACTTTTTAAACAGAAATCCAAAAAAACATGTGAAATATATAATTCCTAGCAATAGCGCAATCTCTCAGAAGAAACGGTCATTTCCAAACTTGTGTTAAAGATTTTGTTGTGCTCTTAGAAGTTTCTTGCCTCAGAACTCTTAGTAGAACTCTTAGGAGTTCTTTTTTTTGTTTTTTTCTCTTACAGGTTTCTCAGTAAGTACTTTAGCACAGCAGTTAAACTGTAAATAAGATTGCCCAGATGAAGAAACTGTTCACACCCAAGTATAGCTCAGAAAGTTGTCAAGAAATACAAGATGGATCACACTTACTTCCTGCCCTCTGGACTTTTATCTAATAAGCTGGATGCAGAAAGAAGTACTTAGCATTTCCTATTTTCTTTTTTTAATTTTTTTTAAATGTAGCTATTATCTGGGGCTGTTGCTCTAAATTGCTTTGCTAGGAAGAAAAGGGTGCAGCGCAGAAAAACCTCTAATCTTTTAAATCTTGAACAGTGAATTGCATATGCACATTTTTAAGCCTTTGGTGTACTGGATGTACTTAGATTTAAAGCAAGAATTTATCTCCTTTTCTGTTAAAGATTTAGTTGTTCCACAGATGTTAATGAGCAATAAATAAGCAAATACTTTTTTTGACTGATGACTACACTTTGGAGTTTGTGAGACAAACGAGAATCAGAAGTTTCAAAACACTAGTGATGCAAATATCTTTATCTTTCTTATCTCTATGAAACAAGTCTTCATGAAGGTGTCCTGTATGTGACTGGTGCTGCCATACAGATCTGGAAATGTGGCTAGTGACCAACTGTCTCTACAAAGTGCCTGTGGAATTAAACTCACCGCCCTGCTCATTATGAGCCATGTGAAATTATGCTATATTCCCATCATAATTGTATTATTGAAAATTTCATAATGTTTTTGTAGCTGAAAGAATGCAGGGACAGCTGAGATTACTGCATGAGGCAATCTAAAATGATTATATCTCTGATTTTACTTAAATGCTCTATTCAGCCTGAGGACCTGATCGAATGAAAACATTAGTTCTTAAACTATGAACCAATTATAACCTGCAAAACCTCAGTCTGTGGAACCAGATACCCTCCAATAAGGAGGTTTAGGTCACTTTGTGTTCTGGTTTTGCACTAAATCATTAAAAAATTGCAGGATCAACACTGCCGAAAACCTGAGAAATTCCCTAAAGATTTAATTACTTTAGGAGACTTGACTCTACTGGGTTAAAGAGAAGGAGTGGCCAAGGTCAAACTGTTGGAAGTACCATAGATTTATTGCTAGTAAAATACAGGTTAAGCCAGCATGACAAATGACCATAGCAGGCTGTCTAGCTTCAAGCTGCAGAAAACAGCATAAAAATTTTCTGCTAGTGAAACCAGGCAAATTATTATTTTTCAGACCCACAACATTAGAACTTGGGATTTGATCAAAATTTATCGTAAAGGAATCTTTTCTGATACCCCAGAAGAATGATCCAGCATGATTTTCTCTGTGTACTGAACCTCTCTCTTCTCTTTGTCCCCAGTGGAGGGAAAAAGATTGCTTCCTGTCTTCTTGCGTATTATGGTTAGCAGGCTTGAAGAAAAGGTCATACTTCATGCAGACTTCGTGTAGCCTACCTAAAGAACTTCTAGGGAGAAATGCAAATCAATCTCTTTTTTTTCCCCTAAAGCTATCTTGCTGTAAAACACCAGCCTTAATGGTTGGCTGCACTCTTTTCTGAGACTGAAAAAGTTACACAAGTAGTTCTCACTAACGTTAGTAGAAAGAGGGTGCATAGCTTGAGGACAGATTATAGTCTTCATCTTGTCGGACACGAAAATAATTGAGACTCTGTTGTCAAGACCTGAGTTTTTCTTTGAGTGCTAATGTGTTCTGGCAAGACACGTCAAAAGTATATCTCATATTGAAAGACACATCCTGGAATGTTAGATGAGAGCATACAAAATACACAATCACCAAGCAATTCATATCACTTTTGTGATCTCTACCACAGCCCAAAAAGCCTTTTGTTCAAGTGTGTTCAGCATTTTTTGGTTGATCAAAAAATGGTTATCCTTGAGGATGACATTTGTCATCTACGCTAAGTATTATCACTAAAAGAGCTTAAATCACATATTTTTAATAAAATAATTAATGATTTCTTTATTTCATAATGAATCTAAATAAATTTTATGGACAAAAAGAATACCCTTATTTTTTTCATTCAGAAAAACAACAATATTTGAACAGTTTAAAGATCAATATGTGTGGATGCTGTTTTTTTAATTCAAACCCCCTTTTAAATCAGTGAGTGATAAATGTTTTGGACATTCTGTTTACTCCTTGAAAAGAATAATGCATTCATCGGTTTAACTCCGTATATGTGTATCTCTTACCACTATGGTTTTTTTGTTTCTGTATTAGATTATTCATCTGGTATTTATGATGCAGAAGAAAACCAATCAGCGTTATGCTGGATTCCTGGTGTTGTGCCCAGGAATTAAGAAATAACTGTCTCTGATTCTGTTCATTCTTTGTCAAGCAGATATTATTTTAAATTTCCGAACAACATATGTCAGCAAGTCTGGCCAAGTGATATTTGAAGCAAGATCTATTTGTATCCACTATGTGACTACATGGTTTATCATTGACTTAATTGCTGCACTTCCTTTTGATCTTCTTTATGCTTTCAACGTCACTGTGGTAAGTAGTAACCTGTCTTCTTAATTGTTCTTTTTTCAAGCGGGGTTTGTTGATGTGTTTGTTTTTTTTTTTCCAAGATCTGGAGACTAAAACTGATTTAACTAAAATACCTAGGTGTCTTTTACAGCTTTGTGGTGTATTTTCACCCTGGATGTACCAATTTTTTAATTCAATTATCTTTGCTTTGTAAACAGTTGCATCTATGTTAGCTTCATGTCTAATTACTGTACTCAAATACAGTTTGTTATGGCTTTTGTTCTTTTATGGTGCATAAATTCAGTCCTTAATTTTTTCAAGACTCATAAATTTTTACTGTGGTAAAATAAATCATTGTTAAGGTCAGCATGTTTATTTAGCCAGGAATCCTTTTTCTCTTTACTTCTGGGAATTTTAGTGAAAAAATTACAGCATGACTACTAATTTTTTTTGTGTTCTAATATGTATGGCTTACAATTGTCATTAACTTTGGTTTCAACTCCTTTTTTTATAGGAATTTAATGACAAAAAGTTTAATCTGCTTTGAAAATGTTTGTTCTAAAATTAAGTGATGTCACAATATTGATGGGTTACATTTGCATTGCCTTATTTATGCTAAGACAAACTACTAACCTTATTGGATTTTATAGAGTAAGGATCTACTAAGCAAAATTGCAATAAACAAACAAGTAAAAATTGCAAACACCTCCTGTCCCTCTGAATCAGAAGGTTTAGTTTTTGAAAAAAATGTTGGCAAAAGTTTCTTAATTTTGTGTATTTTTGCCATAGAAGACTAAGGTTTTCAGCTGTCCACTTTCTAATTCCCAGAATTTTGGTCTTTCATAAACAGATGCACTCAACCTCAGTTTCATTAAAAGCATGTTACAGACAAGTACAGAGATGATAGGATAAACATATATCAGAAAAAAGCAAAACCAAAAACAAACAAACAAACAAACAAAAAATTAAAAAAAAAAAAAACAAAAACAAAAAAAACCCTAGAAAAACACTAGTCAGGAAGGGTCCCGTGGAAGGTATCATGTTTGAGTTTACCATTTAGTTCCATTTCCTTCAATGAACTCCCTTTTCATGTCATTTATTGCAAAAAGAACCATCAACCTAATGCTAGTGCAGATGCTTTTTAAAACCTGATAGTTAATAGTTTCACATTGTTCACTGTTTCTTTGTAAAAGGTGGGTCATCTATTTTAAATACATTACTATCTCAGTTTATCCCTTACACTAAAACCAAACAGCCAGCATAATGCTGTTGGTTTAATTTCTATTAATAATTTTCGTTAAATTAACCATGTCTACTTTTTCTGTCAAAGAGAAAATTAAAAAATCTGAAAACAACTTTTTTTGCCCCCACTGGAAGGACTGGTAAGCTTTCCATACTGAATTCTGGAAAAGAAAGTACTAGCCAATGATTATTTTTACAGTCAAAATGTCACAATATTAAAAACGCTGTCATAATATGATTAATACACATCTCCTGTCATACTTTTAAACTTTTTTCCTTAATAAGACCTCTGTAAGATTCCTTGATGGGAAGACAGTGCCTTACCATATCATATCTCCTGTTGTGACAAGACTTGGCAACTGTTAATATAGACCTCAAGATAACAATGACTTATCAACTGTTTCAAGAACGGGGGGGAGGTGTTAATCACATTATACTGTTTTCAGACTTCATGAGTTAATAAGCCATTTCCTCATGTCTGTTCTCAGATTTTCACTTCATCGACTTTCAGATGTTGCCTCAACAGAACGGTGAGGAGGGGCACCAGGGAGCATCTCACTCCTCTGCTGCTCAGGCCCTGGCACAAAGGCCAAACCTTTAGGGATGCTCTAAATTCCGCAAGCCATAGGTATAGTGCCATACATACCCAGGCATGTATGGCACACATATGTCGTACCCCAGCTGGAGATTGATGGGGCCAGAGTGCATGTAAATGCTGTGGAGTCTTTTTCCCATCTTTGTACATATTTTGAAAGAAACAACAGTTAAACTGTATGAGTTGGCTCTGCTGCCTTTACACCCTACCCAGGTTCTGCCCTATCCTTAAAATCAGGGACTCTTTGGAGATCTGAGACCAGAGGCACATTCCTGCCTATCCTCTGTATCCCCAGCTCCTTCCATTCTTGTGTTTATCTGACATAAAGGATCCCTTAATTTGGGGAAATATGGTTTCAAATGGCGCCATAAAAACCAGGCCATTAAGCACTAGTTATAATGATTGAATTGCTCCTTTTTGAGTAGGTAGAGATGGTTGTAGAGCAAGAGTATCATTTTTTGAGGAAAAGCAACTAACCAGATAGACAAAAAATAATTAAAAATCTCTCCCACTAATCATTTCTTAAAATATATCCCATTTCTTCATTACTTCATTTTTTTATGCAGATGATTCTTCCAAGCAGAGAATTTCATCGCTGGTTTGTAGCAACTTTATTTTTTGTCAGTACTTCTCAGGACTATGCTGATTGAGTTTATGTTCTGTCTCTGTCCTTTTGACAGAAAAAGGTTAACCCAGCTAGTCTAAGACGATTAACAAAATGGAAAATTTTGATGATTTTATATCTGTGGGCAAAGAAAAATCTATGCAGGCACAAGTATGAGTGCTGACTCCTTATATTGTCTTCCTAAATTTGTGACATAGAAAAAGAAGCTGCCTGATGGCATTTTAGATCTTCCAATGACATATTGGGCACAATACCAAAAGAGAATTTGGCATGACTAATGAGAAAATTCAGTGCAGAAATACATGATTAATTACACCTCTGTTCAATTTTATGAAGAAATTATCTTGAAATGGGGCAATCCTTAGGCCTTAAGATGAAACCTGCTTCCAAATTAAAAAGAACATTATGATATATGATTCACTGTCTTTATATCTGTAGCTTAACAAAAATAGTCAGAATTTAGGCAAGAGTGATAACTAGCAGGGCACACATATAATTGTAACAGTTCTTTTGCAATTTCTTGTTTGCAGGAATCTAAAAAAAAAAAAAATCACCAAAGCTATCGTTATTTAATTGTGATGTTTTAGAACATAGGCTCCCATGGGAAGATGAAAGCTCCAATGTGTAGGCCATAGCACATTTACAATCATTATACACAAAATCATTATAGAAATGTTTGTATGTTACTGCTACACCTTGAAGAGTCAGTCATGAGTAGGGACCCAATTGTGTTATAAGTGCAATAAACCATGTTTGATTCAAACAAGCTGATGAGAGAGAAGAAATGGAGACTTTGGGAAATACCACTGAAGCAGAGACAGTTGGTACAGTTTCGTGGCAGTTAAGGAAAAGCTATAAATTAAAGTTGTATGATTGTAGTAGCATAAACATGGCAATTACTTCAAATATTTTGCAGCCTTCTGCCCTAGATTTGCAGATATTCTTGGGCTTAAAGGCACAGACATAACTAATTCTCTGGCACTGTAGATGGAGAAGGACATAAGATGAGGAAATGAAATGCAAGAAACGACCTTGTAAATGTTTGTGTGCTCAAATGTCAGATCTGGTTTTAACAATGTATTTTGAAAAAAATGTCATATTTTTGCTGATTTTCTTTTTTTTCTTACTATGTACATAAGAAAAAATGTAAAGGTTCTTGAGAAAAAAAACCAACACATTTAATAATGTGTTGCAAATGTTGCCCTTTGAAGAGGCTCATGGGAGAATTACTTATGCATTTCTAAAACTGTAGTGACCAAAAAAAAAACCAAAACAAACAAACAAAAAAAAAAAACCAACCAAAAAAAACAAACACGCTTGTAGATTTCTTATTTTCTTCTTACAGGCTTCCCCCATACTAAATTACTTAGAGTGGAATATAATCAATGAGTTGTTAAGTCTTTGAACAAGTCAAAACCACCTGATGCCACAGAATATATCTGTCACCTCAGATATAGCTGTTGGTAAATGCACACCTACAAAATTTAGATTTCAGATTATTAGCTTTGATAACAAAAAGATTGAGTTTCAGAATATTCTGGATTAGCAAAAACAAAAGGATATTGATTGAGCTGTGTTTTTTGCTTTTGAGAGAGCTCTTTACTGGGCTCTGGGAGTGCTGACACATGAAGTTTGATGTTACTTTTCCACCTGATGAGGGTATCCTGTATCAACCAGGCCTTAATCCTATTGTCTCATTAATGGAGGAAGGAAAAAAAAAGCTTACTGCTAATGAAAATTATGGCTATTTAATCTTAGACAAGTACATTAAAACTATTTGGATCCTAATCTGTATAATTTTTGCTAACTCTGTCCAACAGCTGAAACACAAACCAAGCATATTTCCTGCAAAACTGTGGGCTGTGCACAATATGGTATGGATGTAGGTTGCTGCATGCTCTGGAAGGGTTGTGGTCATCCAGAGACTGCTTCTTTATGCTGGAATTCCTCTAAGGCCACAGCCATACACTTCTTAAACTGATGTATACTTGTATTGTAAGGAATTTAAGAAGCAGTTTTAGAAGTTTTAATTAAAGCTTTTTTTTGACTTCTATTTAGTGCAGAGCAGTAAAATATGCCCGAGTCCCTGAACACAGGGTTAAATCTCAAGAAAAAATCTGAGCCTTCTCTAACTTCTCTGCTTTATAATTCTGCAAAATATCTGCTATTTGTTATTGCCTTTTCCACACTAAACTATAGGCTGGTTTCTTTTAATACACAGTTAAATTAGATCTGCTGTTAGATGAAGCTGAAAATCGTTGTGTGCTTGGAGATATTTATTTTGTGGTTTCATATTTCAATCAAATGATCTTTGGTCAGTTTGACAATCGTGTTTCTCTTCTAGAGCTGGGAAGAATCCATTTTTCACAAACACAAATTTTTAAGCTAAATCTGAAAGAAGACTGCATGAAAAAAAGACAACATGAAAGATCTAGTATCTCAAGCTTGTTTGGTTTATATCAGAAATAGTAATTATGTATTTACACATCAAAATTTCACACTTTTTTTTTTCTAAGCATCTTCTTTGCCATTTTCTGCTGTCTTAAGATTTGGCCTAGTCAGCTATGCAGCTGAATGAAAAGTGGGCAACATTTCACAGAGTTCTAGAATTTCGTTTCTTAAAGCAAGGGGACTGTATGATAGAATTAAGCTGCTGATGAGCTGTTTAGGTGCTGACAAGTGTTTTTTTCCCCCTGTTCCCCCAGGTTTCCCTTGTCCACCTCCTGAAAACAGTGCGGCTTCTCCGCCTCTTGCGTCTCCTCCAGAAGCTGGATCGTTACTCCCAGCACAGCACAATCGTTCTCACTCTCCTCATGTCCATGTTTGCCTTGCTTGCTCACTGGATGGCCTGCATCTGGTATGTCATAGGGAAAAGGGAGATGGAACAGAATAATCCCCTCACTTGGGACATAGGTAAGTTCTTCCTTACCACATATATTTATACACACGTGTATATATCCATAAAGGTATGTAAACATATGAAAGTGCATGTGTAAGTCACTCAATATTTCAGGGTTTTTTTAATCTTATACCATTATTTAGTGCTATTTGTAGAGAAAACGAAGAGATTGGCACTCTCTCTGAATTTCAGAGGGTTAAAATAAAAATCAGTCGGAAAAAATAGGAAATGATTTTAGGTTTTTAAGAGTGATTCGAAGTTTGGAAAAGTCAGGATCTGTATAGGAAGTGGCTAAACAGACTGCATAGAAGAATAGAGTAGACAACTCATCCTGGTTTTGCAAATTAGGAAAATTTGTTGACAAAAACATTCCCTCAAGTCTGCTGATTATTTCTTCTTATACATTGAAACAGATAGGCCCTGAAATGTCTTCAAGTTAAAAACTCCCTTTGAAATCATTGTTTAGAGGATCTTCAGACTTTGATCTTTGCAGAGCAGACAAGGTGTTTATTAATGGAATGCTCAATTTTGATCCATTCTTTAGTTTCTACCCCAGCCTCCATTCTGACCTGACTGTTCCACACCAGATTTTAAGCTTTTCATTTTTTGTAATGAAACATCTTCCATAAACAGTTTATCTAAAGGTGAGACTGTAGAGAAGACAGCGAGTCAGGGAAGCCTGGGAGTCAAGGATTAGTCTTCTTAGAAGTATGACCAATGCTCCATTTATTGTTAATACAATACTACTTTTATAGAGTTATTCACAGAGTTCACGCAACATGAAGCATATTATGATTGGTTACAGACTATTGTTCACACGGTGCTTTAGCTATAATGATTGGTGGGGTGCTAGTGGGGTGCCTCTGATCACATCTTTCTTGGGCTATAGACATCTCTCCTCAGCATATTCTACAGTGGTTCTACTGTGATCAGCATATTCTACAGTTCTCAGCATTGTCTACTGTATTCAGTATTCTATGATCTAGTACATCCTGCAGTTAATCAGTACACTGTGCTCATGTTCTCTTCTTGTTACTTTTCTCAGCATAGAAACAATGCCCCTTTGCTATCCGACACATGCGCAGGGTTGTGCATTAGGGTCTCCAGAATTACAGAATTGCCTGCTTCTTTGAAAATACTTTCTACATGAGACAGCTTCCCAAGAGAAAAGATATTTGGTGTGGGGGAAATAATGCAAACCCGTGTGACTAAAGGCTCAGTGATATGCATTCAAACTGCAGATTGCCCTACTCTCATCTCCTTTAATTTCTTTGTTTTCTCTTACCCACGCTATCATCTGTCTAAATATCACCAATTATGATCAATCTGAGGGAAAAATGACAATCATATAAAGGTGCTTGACCTCAGAGAAGTGAGGATGCTGGGTCAGGAAGAGAAAAAGAAGAAAGTCCAAGAAATATGTGTTTCTAGGTTTTCAATAGTTTACTTAAAGATTTGTGGAGTCTTCTTATTCTTCTAAGTTGATTGTTCATTTGTCTTTTCATTTGTAAACTAGGTCTGTGACCTGCTGCTGAACTCCTTATAGAGAGGAAACTTCTGACAGAAAAGACTGCAGCTCTAGGGGAGAATATACAAAGAAAGCCCACTGTGCAAAAATTGGTCAAATACCTCTAACAGAGAAACAAATCCAGATAATAATAACGATAATAATGTCTCTCTGGTGGGAAGTAGCTCTGAAGGCACTTTGTCAGCTTATGTAGGCTACAAACAATAGCTGCTTTCAAAGCATTCATTGCAGTCCAAATGATGATGATGGGCTGCATCCTTGCTCCCTGGGTAGGGCTGTTGGCTATGCTCCCCATGCTTCCTTTTCCCTGAGGCAAGGCCACATTCAGAAAACTTTCCTCATATATCCTGGGGCTCTTGGCATTTATTACTATGAAAACATTAACTTTCACCCATCAGTTTTGTCCTTTCTTGGGCAAAAACAGTAATAAACAAATGTCCCAACAACCTCATTAGAACCAATCCCAGTTTAACTGGAATGGAAACATTTCCCAGAAGTCCCATTTGTGTCTCAGTGAAGAGGGTTCTATCTGTGTTATCACACTCTGATCATCTTCCAGTGTGCTTCCTAGGCCAGAACTGTTCCTTATCAGCCCCTCACCACTAACCTATCTCAACCTGTGACAATCAGGGACATTCCCTGGACAGCTGTAAGTAGTTCATTTCCACATTGGATGAGCCAAATGTGTGCTCTCAGACTTTCACCTTCTGCATGGAAAAAGGGCTTTTCTATTGGGCTTACGTACAGGCATTTTTTTAAGATTTTTCTTTCCAAAAGGTGTGAGTTTGCATTTTTGCCTGGAAGGCTACTCCGCCACCTTCATGGATGGTCTCTAAAATATTTAGATGCTATAAATTTATAATAAAAATTATACGGCAATGACTCCTCTAATGCTCCTACAGATATTAGTTCTGGAGCTAAGTTAAATAATTTATAGGTTTAGGGATTTGTTTGGATTTTTTTGTTTGTTTGCGGGCTTTTAAGTGAAATTGTTTTAAAATGTTAAAGTATTAGATACTGGTTTAAAGAAAAGAGCTCAGAAAATTCCAGATATCTGTCATGAAGCTGTTTTGCAAGGACCACTCCAGCACTGACAAAATTTCTGGTTAAGCTTATGTGTCACACATATGAGCACAAAAATTTAGATTATGTAATTTTTTCAATCAGTACAAACTCTATTGCTCTCCACATGAAAACTACTTGCTGATGAAACACAATGAAATTAAGTCTTGGTCCTCTGTGTATCTTTTGCTATTCTGGTGATTATATATAGCCAGCCTTTCTTTGTCATTTAAGAAAACTTCAAATGACATGTTCACTATACCTCATAGCATCCACACTGGGGATATTTTGAAGGGAGAATGGTAGGTGTAATTTAGAGAATGAGTGATTAAGCAAAGTAAAATGAGGTCTGGAAACCATAATAAATCATAAGCAAATAATGCACACAGGAGAAATCTTTCTGGGAGTATAATTAAGGTAGTATTACTGTAAGAGAGTGAGGATATTCTGTTCTCCTAAAGGAAGACCTCAGCTGAAAAATTTGTGCTGCTTTGGAGAGCATGTAAAAGAGATTTTTTTACTGCAGGTAAAGCAGTACAATATGATCCTTACACTTATATTCACCAATTTTAAATTTTTAACTTTTAATTTTGATACGTTAATACCAGAATTGGAGACTCAAGTTTCCATCAATGTGTCATACACAATGTTTCTTCCAGCCATTAACAGGCTTTCTAATGGAAAACATCAAAAAATACCATGCAAAAATTATAATTCCTATACGTTTCTTCAATTAAAGGAAACGTGTCTCTTCCTTGGAAATTCTACTTTTTAGTCTTCACTGGAATGTCTCAGGTGATGTCCATTTGAAAACTGGGCATGGCACCATCAGTATGGATGCTGCAATGTATGGAACAGCTGAAATATAGGAATGGGTTTGTTCTAAGAAAGGAAAATGATGTCTGGAAAGAAAAGAAGATTAATTTGCTTTTTGTGTTTACTGCTATTTTTGGGGGGAGAGGCAGAGGGAGAAGAAAGCTATTAGCTTTTACTTACTCCATGTAGTGCTTGTTCAGAAAGCCTGTAGCACAGATTTCAAGACCAAGGTCTGATAACACTTAAAGCAAACATTTTAAAGCTGCAGTACTGTCAACATAATACTTTGAACCTTGCTGTGCCATCAGATATGCACCATAGCCCAGATCTAGCATCATTTGCCTCTGTGTATCTCTTTCTCTAGCTAATTTAAACAAATGTGGTGCTTAATTTGCATTTGAATTGGGGCAATGGGAGTGATAACTTTGTTCCTATGAAAATACTCAGGACTGAAAATGGCATTTGCTTTGTTCTTACTGGATCTAATTGTAAGCCTTTATTTCACTTTTTGTCCCTATTCAGGCAACATGCCCACTGCAAATAATTTAAAAACATGGTTACATTCACAAATTTAGCCACCTGGTTGCAAAGTGAGAAAGATGAAGTGTCTGCATCTATTACTGATGAACTGTCATGATGTGGGGGCATTGGGGCATAATGTTAAAAACTGGCTCTCTTGCTTAGCTCTGGTATTGCCAAATGTAACTGATTACATGACTTGGAAGATACACTACATGGGTACTGTTTTAGATACTAGAAACCTTTACCTCAGCAAGTTCTCCCATCTTAGGAAAGAGCAACATTTTGACTCTAATGTCTGATAAAACCAGGACTCCTGGACACATCATTCCCACAGGAGAGCATGGTACAGTTCTTGTCCTGCTTTTCCCTTCCAGCATTTTCAAGCCCTTCTCTGTTGCATTTCACCTTGTTTCCCTCGTTTGTTTTCACTGGTCAAAAAGCCGTCTCCCTGAGACATAGCATGATTTCACCAATCTGTAAAAATAAGATTAATTTTCTGTTAGCTGACACAGAGTAGAGGCTGGACTGTGCTTAGGTTCCTGGCTGATCCTAACACTCCAATTCCATTGGCTCCCATTTCTATAGCTGGCATCAGATTTAGGCATGGGCTCTTTATTTGCTGATTGCTGTTTTGTACTAATATATACTGAGCTATTCCCCTTAAAGATCTTATTAAATATGAGAAAATTAGTCTTTTACCTGTCTCTACAGAAAATAGATAGCATTGAAAATATTTCCTGTTGCTGAAGGCATTCATTCTGTGAGAACCATGTGAGCTGTTGAAACCAAGCCGTATTGAGTGCAGCAAGGAGGTTAGGAGAGGGCCAAGAGTCTGTCAGGTAAAATTTGTGTTACTGTCTCAAAAAAAATAACCTTTCCTGTCCACCCAAAATTTAGCTGCAAAAACTTGTTAGTCCTACAGTAACACAACATTCTGTCTATGGAGGGATTGTTATCAATGCAAAATACAGTAAAAAAAAACAACTGTGTTTTTACAGTTATTAAATGCTTTCTTTGGAATAAGCATTAAAATCAAGCCTGTAAAGGGCATTGTTCTTCTATTTAAATCTTTATTTCAGTTGAATACCTCAAGCTTCATCTCAGGTTTTTACTCATTTTCTATCAGTTTTTTCATGTACAGCACTTTTGAAAACAAGAACTCAATTGAGACTGAACCACATACTCTGCAATATAAAATTTCCCCCACACACTTTGTTTATCACACACTTTGTTTATCACACTCTTGCAGTCAGAGCCTTTAAAAGGACTTGGATGAGGACTCCCAGTGAATACACACAATTAGCTGTCAGTGGCAGACTTAGGTAAAGAAAAAGGTGCTCAGCACCTGAGTGGTGCCAGCAGGAAATACTGAAAATAGGATTGTGCCTTCAGGGCCTTTCTCTCAGGTATTATGTGTCCCATGTTGGACTGAAGTGAACAGCCTGAATTCACAAAACTACATTCCCCACTGAGTTCTTCAGTAAATTTAGATGCACAGACTAGGTGAGTGGAAGATCCCCACCTGCTGCAGATAGGAGAGAATCTCCAAGTGTCTTAATCATGTAAAGATTGTGGTGCTTCTGGCCTGATGCAGAAGTTGGCTGAAATGGGTTTTCCAAAATGCAGGTGCCTGATGTCTTAGATGCAAACTTTTGGTTGAAATCTTGAGCTCAGGTTTCTAAATTCTGGCCGAGTCCTTTGTGGTCCCCTGGTAGCTTCACTCTTGTCAGCATCAAGCTGGAATATCCATTAAGAGAGATATTTAACTGCAATTCTCTTGAGTTTCAACAGCCTGAGAAGTTTTAGTGCCAGGAAACTTTTTCCTAGTTTATGCTAAGAAACCAAAGGCAGCTGGTTTTAGTTGTCACCAGGTCCTGAGCAATTTTGCCAGGAATTCTGAAGGTACAGATTTAAGCATATCCTTGACAATAGATACTTGTGGTATTGGTATATTTATTCAGGTTAAAACTCAGGCTATACCCTTTTCAGAAGAAAGACTATTTTTAGGTATGTGTGCATCTGCTAGTTCTTCCACAAATATTGCATGTTAGTGAGGTAACAAGTTTCTGGTGCTCTTAGACTCAGCATAAGCATTAGCTAAATAACAGTGGAAATCATATTGGAAAAATCAGTGCCATTACTTCTATTCTTGATCAATACAGTGCCTAATTTGTCAAAGCAAGAGTTAACTTTTGACTCCTAGTGTTTTCATACTATACTAAGTCTCAGAATGTACTGTAGAAGCAGGTAAATATGAATGTACATTTGCAAAGCAAAATTACTTAAATGGATAGACATGACAGAAGACTTGTTATAAAAGTTGAGATAGAGGCTTGGTGTTTATTTTTCTTTTTTCATATATGAATTGTCTTCACTATTAATGATCTTAGATCATTCCAGCTTTGTCCCTGTACAACTTTTCCTTCTGCTAAAGGATTAAAAACTTTAGTTTGAATGTGATATGAGTGCTTTTTACTAAATTTAAGCATTCAAAAACATTTTAAAAATATGAAAAATAATGACATTTTTAAAATGTGTGATTATCAGTCTGCTTTTGAACTCTCTGAGGTTCATGTTTGCAACATATTCTTAGCAACATTGGTGACCAGGAACTTAGTTTCAAAAAATAATTGAAAACTGAGGTTTTGTGTGATCACAAATCTCCAGGTAGTGAGGCTGTCAGAAAAATCAGCTAAGAGAAGACACGTGGTAAAACTGTAGTGCTAAGGAATGATCAGATTTTGGACCCAGATGACAGAAATGTTTGGCACATGCGGGTACGTGCGCCTGCTTCAGTATTCCAGACCTACCTTCTGGAGTTTGAGCCTGGACCCACATCAAAACAGCTTCCAGTAATTTCAACAAATGTTCAGCTTATGAAGAGCTAGTACTAATGAACTACAACTGGAGTCTTGGGAAAGGCTGCAGCTGGTGCCTGCTCTCGTGCTGTCTGGCAGATGGCAAGGTTCGGCACAGGTGCCCAGCACGCCCTGGTCTGCTCTAGTGGGAGCAGCAGTTCAGTTTGTTTTGTGGCACTGTAAGAACTAAGCGAATCCTCCTCACTGCCAGAAAGAGCACTTGTAAATTTCCAATGATCTCAGCCAAGAGAACTGTGTCCTACTGTAAAATATTGGTCTGGTTTCACTGCTCCAAACACACATCCATCAGGTTAGAACTGACACGCCTAGATTTATGAATCCTTGTGCAGAACAAGAAAGAACATTATGCTGACTACACTGCACAGCACATCGTTTGCTAGCAGTGATCAATTGTTCACTTCAGTCTGCCATCTCTCTACTTGAATGTTTGATTTTAATTTCTCTTCCATTCTGCTTCATTATGTTCTCGATTATCAGTTTTCTTCATATTTTGTCATTAGTAATAACAGAAGCTGTTCCTCTGGAACTATGGTCCTTTCTGGTTTTAAAGAGGCATCTTTAAGAAAAAGAATTTTTAAAATATACTTATGTCATGCATGACTGCTTATATCTTCAATTTAGTAAAATAAATTTTAATGCTCTGTTGACCTAGGGTGCCTGTATTGAAGGTTGTGTGGAATAGAAATATCTGTATTCTTACCTGTCTAGTTTTTTAGTGTTTTTTTTTTTTTTTGTCAGAAGCAGGGCTGAAAATTCACTTATAATTAATATTTGAAGGAAATGGTTGATGGTTACCACTCTTGTGAAGTATTTTGGGTTATCAATATCTGAGAGACTCAGCCAACTACTTTGGGTAGTTTCTTGCAGCACTATATAAAATAATTAGCCCCTGGAGTGTCATACAGAAATAATAATTGGGAATAAACTAGACAACCAAAACAAGATGATCACTTTGAAGCTACGAAACTTTTCGAAGTACTCATCTTATGAATGACTACAAACAGTACTTATTGCATTGCACATACTTTGAAACAGATAAGGATATACCAAAATTCTGAGGCATTACATAGTGATGAAACACTCTGAAGCAGTTCAAACAGAATATTTTAATCCCACGAAAATATCTAACATTGGAATGCTTTTTAATAATTGTATTGCCTTTTTTAATCCCTAAAAGTATTACTCCTCTGTGAAAGTAATGCTTTTATTGTACATGCATGGTGTAAATTTTCCATTAATTATTTGAGGTTCAAAATATCTAGCCTTGTTAGAACAAATATAAATAAAATAACGAAAATCATGAAGAAATTAGAATTAATGTACAATGTGTTTTAAAACAACCAAAAACCTTTATTTAAAGTCTGCTGGATATCTTACCAGCATGGTTAAAATAATTCTGATGTAAAAAACTATATATGAGGCCAAATTTGGAGAAGCTTGTGGTATGAAATATTAATGAAAGAAAACTTTTTCTCTCTCTCTCTCTAATTGGGTTAGACTTTTGAATAAGGTAGAAATGAGAGAAAGTTCATCGGGCTTTTGAAGAAATCCTATTTGCAGATAAACATAGCTATTTGTTATTTTTAGTACAATAAAGCCCTGTGACTCACAGGACCAGTGAGGTAACAGGCACATAGTATTTTCTCTGTGTGAGCATCTGTTAGATTGGACACAGAGAAACTTAACTGCTGCAAGAGAGTTTTTTGTGCAAAACTGTAATCACCAGAACGTATGTGGGAAATATGGAAACCTGTCTGCACATGGTAAAGACCTACATTTACAAATTAAAGCCTTGGAAAGGCTTATCTGAAACCCTGGCGCTGCTTTTTTTGCCTGTTTTGTATGTTAAATACATATTATATAGACAAATATAAACCATATATCAATATACTTTCTACAACATGTTTTCTTTATTAAAATCCCTCATTTCAGACCAGTGTATAGTCTATCTTGTCAGGATTTAAAATATAAATTTATATTTTAAAATATTCATAGAAATTCAGTTTGTGGAAATTATTCAATTTTCTATTTGTAAACCCAACCTAGTGTTTTTGAGATGCAGGTGTGTGAAACTAAAATATCATTTATTCAGCTGAACTGAAACATTCCCTTTGCATTTAGATTAACATCAATTTGTATTTTCAGTGCTCTGGGCCTTAGTAAGCCTTCCCTGCTGTTCTTTCCTACAGGCTCAGTTCCTTGATTAAACTGTATTTTTCTTTATACATCATACTTTACCTTCTGATTGAGCCATTTTAAGCAATCACCAAATACCCCAGGACTGAGATACCCTATTGGATTTGCAGCCCAGAAAAAAACAGGCACGAAAGTAGCTTATTAAATGTAGTGTGAAATTTTCTACATCATTATTAATATATTTCCAAGATTTTGTAACTAGTAAAAAAAATTTTGGACAATTTTTAAGTCAAAGGTAAAAATCTGGCATGAGAATAAAGCCCCTGAGATTTGACATAGTGTCCTGCTGCGTTGAACCACAGATTACCTAGGTATCATTTATTAATTCTACAAAGCAGTTTTTATCTCAGTGGAAAAGCTTTATCTGGACCAATTTCTGCAACTATAGTAGAAATTCTCAGTGCCACACATAGGGGAAAAATCTGCCTAGTATCCCCCAGAAGAGGGGATAGTCGCAAGAGGTAAAATAACGCCAGGACCTTTTCACTTGGCTACTGTAATGGGAACACCCAGAAGTATAATTTATTGCAAGTTAAAAATACTGTGCATAGAAGCTCTGCTCAATCAACTTGAAGTTACATCAGAATCTTTAACCCTTAACTGTTGCACTTGGAACTGTAGAACTCTATGCTGCAGTGAGCCTCTGGGGTTTATTTAAGCCAGTCAGATAGTTGAACCAGGACTATCACATGGAGTAAATCAGGTCAAACACAGATTGCTCCATCCAAGTCCTGAAAACCTTGGCTGGGTAGTTTGTTCTGGGGTTACACTACCCTCCTCTGAGAGCGTTGTACAGTTTGCTAAAACATTAGTGTCTCTTACACATTGGTGTACTAGGAAGTTCTGTTAGGACTTAGAAATTTCTACTTCTGTTTTAAAGCTCATGGGTTAGCTGTTCAAACTATAACTTTTGAATCCAGTTTAAACCCACAAAACCTTTGTTATGTATTTTGAAATCTTTCCAGCTGCTGCTTCAATAGGTGATTGGGTTGCCTCTCAGCCCCATCACATAAGTAGAGATCCGAGGCAATGGCATATTGCCTTCCAAAGACATCCCGTAATAACTAAAATAGCTTTTCCTTTTTTTTGCAGCACAAACATGTCTTAAATTTTTAATCAAGAGATATCCTTTGCATATATTCCTATTTTCTATTTATTTATCCTTTTTTCTCTGCCCTTTACCAGAGCAGATGCTTGATAAAAGAAGGCGTTTCTGCTGCCAGAATAGAAAATAATTTCTGTACAGAAATGAAGAAATTATTCAAGAGTCTTTTCTTTCCAGTCTCTCCTCCATTTTCCTATAACCTGGAAAATATTTCTGTTCCTTTTGTACTTTCAGGTGACAATGCTTTAAGTTACCTAGTAACTACTTTCAGCCACAGAAGCCAATGTGGAGCTGTGAGAGTATGTCAATGAATTCTGCAGCATGTAAAGTTTTACACAAGTCACATTCTGTAAAAGTAATTATACCTAATTATTTTAAATTGTTTTTCATTGTCAAGTTTAAGAGAGCTGGAGATAAAAATGCTAATGCTTAGGATTCCCTTATGTCACACACTTCAAAAAAGACCTGTCATGTCTGCAGACTCAGATGTATTATTTCAGAACTGCATCGATTTTAAAAATGTAGTGTGCTTTTCCATTAAGACACCACCTTTCTTCTTTACTTTTTACTCTTTCTTTACATCAAGCCCTTGTTACACTGCAAATTCTTGGTTTTTTTATTATCTTTAGATATAATCTAGAGTAAAATATCCCCTGTTCTTGATCTCCCCCTCACAAAAGCCAAATATATTTGGATCTAATCTTCCTTGATTCAAGTGGCACATAATAAAAAAGAATCAAAAAATGCTACTTATGTTGTAGAATCAAGGAATAAAACTGGCTGCCTGTCAGAGGCAGGTTCTGTACAACACAGTGGCTCCTTAGATAAGAACACAGAGGAGAATATTTAGACAATGCAGTAAAATCTACGGAGCAAGCAAGGAGAGGATTGTAGTGAGGGTTAACACACTTAGCTGTTATCTAACCAGCATGGATGTTATTAATATAGAAGACAAGGAGAAATGGATGTCATGTAGACTGCAGCAGTCTATACTGACCCAAACTGAACTTCATACTGTCATTACCATCTCCTGTCCAATTATGCAGGCCAGTCAGATGCACATTAGCATGGTTTTATTGCAATTCTGCCGTTACCTTTCATTTGCAGTTAGACTTATGAAAGGAATGTTTCTGTTTCAAGGCTTCTGCCCCTGTTTTGCCAAGCTAGCAGACTGCAGGTAGTAGGTGCTGAAAGGTGGCTCGATTTCTGGAGTGGGGAAGATGGCAAGAGAGGGGAAGGTACCACCTGTCAGGGACCACCTCTCTCATTACTCAAATTTAAAAAGCAGAGTCTGGAAGTAAACAGATCTACTCTTGCAGACTGCTGGCAGTTAGACAGAATGAAAACACAAAACGTGTGTAGCACATTCCACTGCTTTTCTTAAAATATATAGTCATCTTGATATCTTGCTCTTGAAAATAAACATACTTTTTTTTACAAAGATTTTAATATATTGATTACCACTGTCATTGCCTCCATGAGAATTTGTTTGCAGATTCTGAGTCAGAACTTTAATATATTAACTCTTAGGACTGAGAAATTGTCATAAGAACTGAAAGACTTTATTCTGTATTTCTCTGATGGTGAAACCCAGGCAAGTGAGAACAGCAGGGTGGAGGTGAGATTAATTTACAAACTATGCCACACTGCGCACATTTAGACACAAAGTTTTGCTAGCAACTTTAAAACTTACATTCTGCAAGGCTTTGATGCGTGGGAGATTTTGGCGTATTTTGATAAAAGTTTAATTTTAAAGTCGTTTGTATTGCTTATGGAGGAGAGCACTTGTTTCTTTAAAAAGACATGAATAGCCTGTCTGTAGTAGCTCAAAACCTTTTTGGCATGACTTGAATTCCAAACATATAAAGCTGCAAAATAGGTATCTAACTCTTTAGCTGACACTATAAAAAACCCCCCTGTTACTATAAATTTTATTGCAGGAACACCTGGGATGCTACTTGTGAGTCAAGGCCCTCTCGTCCCAGTTGCTGAATTAACACAGGATAAAAAGGCTGCTCTTGCCCAAGAGGATATTACAGTCTAAATATAAAGATAAGAAAAGCTCTAACAGATGGATACAGACTGATGGAGCACAGGGAAGCAAAGAGGGCATAGATGGACACGCTCTTTGCACTGAATGGACGACCAGCACAAACGTGTCTAATTCCAAATTTAGCTGCAAGGCATTTAATAGCCTGGCAAAGGACAGTAACAGCCAGTTTGCCTAAGGAGCAGTAATGTTAAATACTGAAATTCTTTCTGCAGTGACACTGTGAGCATTTCCTTAAAGATGATATTTACGTGATTTATATACTTCTGATTATGGCCTTACAACTTTATTTCTCAAATTACCTATACGTTTAGATTTGCATGGTTTACCTTTAATCTAAAAAATTAAATTAGTATTATACTATATTGCCAAAGAATTAGTTCATTTGCTTATACCACTAATTTTTTTTAGTGTAAGAACCCTAGGAAAACATACTGGGGAGAACAAAGCAAAATAATTTTTCAAAAATTTAAAAAGTGTTTTTCTTCACTCCAAATATGATAATGGCATTAGAGCTGTTTGTAAACTATTCCTAGTGTAAAAAAAATTTAATAGAAATAGTTAGCTATATTAAGTGCTTTGCATGTATTTTCTGCTACTGTCACAGAGAGTTGATACTGAAAATTTCCCCATCTTGTCCTTTCTTTGGACCTGATGAGGTCTCTTCCAAGGTCTTTTCCAATCTAGTTGATTCTGTGATTCTGTGAATCAATGATATGGGGAAAAGAGAGTAAACTGCTGACTTGCAAAAGCCAGAGGGATTTAAATCTCCCACATATTCAAACACAGCCATCTGACAAATTACTGTTGAGAAGAGCAGTACTAGCTTATCACAGAGAGGAGTTTCAAGAACATTCCTTTTCTAAATTTACTGGCTCTGATAAATGAGGCTGAAGGAAGTTATGACCTAGTTCTGCAGGAATGAAGGTGCACTGACCATGTACATTGGAGCTTCTTTGCAACAGTAAGTCTAAATATTTAGAGAACTATCATAAAATATCAAGAGGAATGAGTTCCATGCAGGTCTGCTGAGTCAGCTCTTAAAATCCTTAGACATAGCTCTTATATGTAATATAAACAGGTCTCTACTTTGGAATAAATGTATCTCTACTGTAAGGGGAATCTTTATTATGTTAAACTGTGAGACTGGTACAGAGGTATATTGGCGTCTTCCTCATAAATATGAGGAGCAGATCTGTCTGATTTTTTTAGCCATCCTGGGAATACCAGCTTCATGTCCCAGAGATTGCAGTCTTATGAGGCAGCAAGGCAGTGTAGGGGTGAGAGGGACAACTCACCCAGAGCCTTATGGAGGTGATAAGCTCTGTGTTCCTGCAGAGCATTAGGTGGCTTTTTGGAGACTGTCTTGGAGCTCTGCCCAAAGGGATATTCCCCCCCAGTACCACTCCTTTCTTCTTTCACCAGAATAAACTCTACTTGTAGGCATGAGGTAACTTCTCCAGAAAGACAATATTTTGTCACATGGTGGAGAAGAAATGTAAATTAACATTAATTAACATTAATTATCTACCAACTTTAAGAGGTATCTAGGGCTCTGACTGTGAAACTTTATCTGGGCTGTTTCACAGGGATTTCTCACAGTAGAATGAGAAATCTCTCACAGTAGGAGAAAAAGTAAAAGCACAAAACTTTACTTTGCCAACAAATGATAGGACATCATCTAGAAATGTTAAGATTTAATGCATCAAGATTTAGAGTCTGGCTTGAAATGTGTGAAGCTGTTGGCCATTAATGTACGCTGTGTTTTGTAGAGTGTTTATGTAGCACTTTGCAGTAGGTGGAAGATATGCTGAACTCCAGACTGTTCTAAACTGTTGCGAACTAAATATTTTTAAATATAGCTTTAGAAAACATTGTTTTCTAATCAAATGCTATCATTGCAAATATTTAACGTCAGACCTTTTGCTCTACTATTTTTAAGCCATGAACGTGCCTAGGAATAATCAACCAGAGGCTTTGGAAATTGTGTTATAATTCTTATGATGCAGTCACTGGGGTGGATTGCAAGCTTCCCATGGGAATATCTCTCCTTGCACTTATGCCTTCCCAAAACAAAAATGTAAATTATTCAACAGACCACACCTTGGTGATGACAAGAAATTACTTTCTACAATGAAGTTTTTGTCCATATCTCACAGGTGGCATCAATTTTACCACGAGAAAAGAGAAATGCGACATTTTTATTCAATTAGTGATACTTGCAATTTAGAGTTGAGTTTTATCAGATAATTAAGGCCTAATTTTAAGGTTTTCAGCACTTCTGTGGGCTCAGCTGAGTTTTTCTTGTTATAAGGAATATTGCAATTAGATCTCAGATTTTTTTTTCTTTTTTAATTCCTTGATTGATCTCCCCTTTCTACTGAAACTACTTAGTTCATTGAATATTTATTTCAGCATAAAAGCTTCATTATCAGTGAGACTAATGGATCAGTATCTTGTTATGACTTGTCAAGTTAGATGAATTAAAGCTCTGCAAATTGTAATATTTTTATACCACCTTTTAAGTATGCATTCAATTAGAAATACAAATGCCAATTTATTTACAAAGAGTATTAGTTAGCCTTAGAAAAGAATTCACCTTTGAACTGAAATTACCTTCTGGTAGACCTGACAGAAGTTAAGCTTGTATCTGAAAATGCTTAACCCAACAAGGAGTACACATTTAGTTTGGAAAGCTCTATGGCTTTTAAGTTAAAAAGTATTGAAAAAAAACATCTGTCTCAACATATGTCTCTAGATAGTCAAGAGCTTTCCCTAAGGATCCTAGGGAAGATACAATTTCCTGCAGATTATTGTACCTGCAAAGGGTAAGCTAGGCATTCAAAAGGAACCAGATATGAAGGTATTCATGTCACCTACCTGCCTTTGACTACAGAGGTTTGTGCATCTTGAATGTCCGAGCCTCATAAGCAATACAGGAACCTTTAATTTTTATCTTTGTTTTTTATTTCTGACTGCATTATGTCCATGTTCTATAATTTTGGAGAGATGTCTTGTCGTGGTTTGTTTCTGAGAATAACATGGCTTTGAAATTCTCAACTATTTTACTTGTAATTTTAAAATATTCCGTTTTTGTAATTTCTGTTGGTTGCAAGCTCCCCAAAAATATGCTGCTAATATTTTCACAGGGATGTCTAAATGACATATTTATGTAGCATTTACATGAAGGAATTGTTTATGTCTATTTTTGTTTATGGATTAGACTTTAAAGAGATGAACATCTGAGATCTAAAGCATGAAATCTTATAAATTTGTCCTCTCCCCTCTAAAGATTTTATCTGCTGAGTAGAAATAGGCACGGAGCACTTGATACAAAAGGGGTTAATTTTCTCCTCTTTGATTACATATTAAAGGGGGTTTTGAGGTGTTTGCTTTTTTTCCTTATTGTCTGTAATGTGCACATTCATTAAGTAAATATATAAACTTTTATATATGTCTGTAGAAAATCTTGTGTAGTTTCCATCAAAGTAATATCCACATATCTCACATTTTGGCACTTGAAAATCTACTCAACAAGAGGTTAAGTATAATCTCCTTGTACAAATTTAACATGGTTAGCTGATGCAACTAGTGTACCAGAATGTTACCAGGGATTACAACCTTAACATAGATAAATGGGGGGAAATACTAAAAGAGACATAAATTAGATTTAAAAGTATACAGATAATGGGTTTCAAAGGTAAGAGAAAGGCAGTGCTATGATCTGCGTAGGGCAGACACCCCCACCTTGCAGTGATCTGACGCACTAATCCCCATCCTTGCTGCATGCATGGCATTTCCAAGTCAGCACAGCTGGTGTCTGGGCTCTGCTCCCAGGGTCACACAGGGCAGCCTTGAGAGCGCCTCTACCACAAGGACCTCATTCATAGGCAGTAGAGATAAAACTGTCTCATACAGTCCCAGTTAAACCTGTTTCTTTTCTACATCATGGCAGAAATTTCCCTCCACAAACTTGAATACAGCAATAGGTGTTCCTTCACTCCTGTGACACTACCAGTCTCATTCATTCCCACGTTATGTCTCTAGTTTAAAGAAAAAAACCCATTAAATTCATCATAATAAAAAATATACTCTGATAAGGACCATATTTTACAAAGCTAAAATAAGAGGTATTTTGAATAAATTATTTTGACAGTTACTTTAACATTTTTAAGCAGTCTCAATACTTGAGAAATATGTTATTGTCTTTACCATATTTGTTTTCTTTCTCATTTTAGATGTCCACTCAGGCAGGAAAGTGTGTTAGCAGAATAAAGATCAAGGGAATTAGATTAATGCTAATTGTTCCTGATTGTCTTGCGGCCATCATGGTTATGTCTGTTGTACTAACATTGAAATCATTCTAGTTTAAATTTCATGCATTGCTAATTAACTTTTACTTATCTTGAATACCAGCTAATTTTCTTCAAATATAAGCCTCTTGGCCAGAGCTGTTCCTTTGTACCCTGTCCTTGTTGACATATACAGACACACCTCTGGTTCCCTCTTACAAAGACAACACTTATTAACTGTCTTCATTTTGAAAAGAGAATAATGCACGTCCTGTATTTTACTAGTATGCAATTCTGCCATTTGAGCACATGTGCCGGAGCTATGTTTTCACTCTCTCAGAACCTGTGCAACTGTGTCACATATTCAGGACTTTGTCTTGGTTGCATTTTTTTGGGGGGAGTGGGGAGGGACAGGGAAAGTTTGAGACAGGGGGATTAGTACCTATCTTTTTTTCCTAATTTGTGTGAAAGAAAAGCCTGGTTCCTGTTCTACTTATTGACCCAGTCCAATAAGATCTGGCACGTTTACAGTCCTTCAGAAGCAGTGGTTGAAGGTATGATTGCTCTTGCCGTGTCTGGAGTTCTTTAATTCTAAAACCATCTGCTCCAGTACCTGGGAGCCTCCCCTAACATGAAGGAAAACTCCACCATAAATCAAACCTGTAAACAAATGATCAGGTTTTGTGACAATGAAAGAGTAACAGCAATATTCCACAGGGTGAAATAGTAGGAATGGTGCTGTTTGGTCTATTAATACTCTGGGGGAAAATGACAAATATTTTAGCAGAGCAAAGTTGCACGTCGAAAACATTTTGGCTAGACAGGGGGAAAAAAAGGCTTTGAAGCTCTTGTGAAGAACCTGAGTAATCACCATGAGAATAGAGGCAGTGATTACTCAGTAGTGCAGTCATACACACAAGAAGAAGTAAAATTATTTCATGTCTTGATACACCTTTAGAGTCTGAATGTTTTACATCAGTCAATAGCATCTAGAGAGTAACTGTGCAAAATTCTTTGGAAGCAATCTTAAAAGTGAAGCTAATGTTTTAATGTCTAATGAATGGTAATAAAGGTTTGATATGGCAAAATGTATTCATTATGCTGTTATAAAAAAATCTCATCTCAAGTACAGTATTAGCTCTGACCTCCCCTCCTGAAATGAAGTTTAACTATGATACATTTTGAAGAAGCCACACAGACAGTTGAGCGAAGCGATTTAGACATCTAAAATGACAGAAACTCTAATCACAGGTGCTTTTATCTAAAAAGAAGGAAATTCACCTACTTGCTCTCTCTTAGCAACTGTTCTGCCTTAAGGTTTATTTTGTGGAGGTTAATACAAAGAAACATAGATGGATTCAACTGAAAATGTTGGTTCATTGACATCAACAGAAACATGGAACATTTTTCCCCCATTTAAAATGGAAATATGAGATTATTTGCAGATCAAAGAGTGCTGCTATGTGATGAAAGAGTGGTGTGCTTTGCTGTGCAAGTCTACAGCTCCTGGCTGCCTGGCTCTAGATCTGAAATTAGGAGCTATCAGCAGTGATCAGTAGGGACTACTGCAGTGGGAACCAACACAGCTCTCAGGCTGCGTGGTGATTTTAATTTAAAAATGCATTCCAGTGATGAAGGATCTAATTTCTCCTGGATAGTTTTTATCTTCTCCTTAATGACCCTTAGCTGTACACTGCGACACACATTAGTAGTCATAAGATAGCGACTTCTGTGTTGAAACCTATAATCTATTTATATCAGAAGGCTGCATGTGCTCCAGTTCAGGACATTTTTCTATTATTCTTTCTTTTCAGTTGAGTCAGAAAAACAAAACTCAGCCTCAGACATACTCAATGATAATCTTCAGTAAAGACAATCCATAGTGTCGTTTAGTTAACTCCAGCATTTCTCACTACATATTCTCTTTCTCTACTATCAGCACAGTATGGCTTACTATGTATATTGCTTACAAGTATGGTCTGGCCCTGAATGAGGTTTAAATACTGTTTAAATCCCAAAAAAAGTAATTATGTGAGAGCAGATAGGCTTTTCTTCTTTCATGTTTCCCCTAGGAATACTTGAAGTCCCTACAGCTGATATAGCATCATAGCTGAGAGAAGCTCGGCCTTTATCTCATATTTCCTCTTTTAGCATCATCACTGCTCTTTCTTTCAGATATTCAGGGATGCTGTAAGAGGCACTCCTCATTCATGCCTCTTTATTCTTCCTGACACTGTAGTGCAGAATAAACCAGAGACTTTTGGTCCATTTTTTAACTGGAAAAGAAGTGCTATACTTAATTAATGCATTAGAAAATGCCACTAATTTCTAAGTTTTTGAAGTATCAGACAGTATTTTGGTATGTTAAGTGTCTGGCATAAAAGGAAAATCTAAGCAGTAGTATAGAATGAAGCTGCAAATCATGGGGAGTATTGTACATACTCAATGCAGAAAAAGCAATGGGTCAGGGGAAGGACTGATTTTCTAAATGTCTAGTAAATGAAATAACGTGGTTTACAACCAGTTAAAAACTGTGTCATCTACAGAGGTTTAAATGCTTTTTTAGGCTTCTGCTGATACTTGAGCACTTCCCAGATATAAGTAAATGAAACTCAATACAGAATCTTACAGCAATTTTTAAAGTTGCCTAATGGAGCTAGATATCCAATTCCTATTGACTTTTCCAATGGGACTTGATTACTTAAGTGCTCTTTTTCCCTTTGAAAGGCCTTCCTCTTAATTATGCTAATTGAAGCTTTAAAATGTTTTCGAAGTCAGAGAGCTGTACCTAGACAATGCTAATTCTGAACCAGACAAGATTCATAATGCTAAATTCTAGGAAGCTCCCTCTGACTACAAAGTATATTTATTTTTCTCTCCTTCCCTGAGGGCAGAAATTAATTACTCAAGCTTGCCAAAGAACCTACTGAGAGCTGTTATCTACAGGAACTGGAAAGGAAAAGACATTAGTCAGTGATGCTACCTTATGACTATTTCCATTGGCTGATGAAAGTATATACACCCAACTGTATTTTGCCTCTACCCTGAAACTGAAAAAAAAATGCAGTGCTAGAGAAGTACAGTTCAATTTTAGCAAGATATTGCTAAAGATATCTTTATAAATATTAGATAGATAGTGCAGCATTTTATATACTCTGACTGAAGCACCACTTTGTGTAATTTTTTCAAAAGTTCCTGATTAGGATAATCTCTGCCAGCCAAAATAGAAATGAGAAGCTGTAAACATGGTCTTATCTCAAGTAAGAGGAATATATTTTTGGGGTTTTCCCTTTCAGACACACATTTTCCCTTCCAAGTCTAAATCTCTAAATAAATTTACTTCATAGCTTTTCTTTACATTGTGGGCATTATTTTAGCAATCATTAAGAATTGCTAATCATTGCTAATTGCCACTGTTTTAGCTCAGTGATAAGCCATATATCCTACTGAAGGGATGATTTGTCTGACCTTCAGTTATACCACACAACTAGACACTGAATACTAAACTCATCTCAAATGCTGGTATCTTGGCCAGAAGTGTCTGCTAGAAATTGTAAAATGATTATATTGGTATTTTGGTAGTAGAATTTTTTGTAGAAATAGTATAGAGACTTCTACTGATTGACACAATATAGACATTATTTTTGTACCTTACTTTTACTAGCGGTATGAATCCTTTAGGAACAACGACGTTTCAATAGGGTTGGATGAAAACCTTGAACATAAAGTGACTTGTAAAGGAGAAATCTCTTCACATATATCTCTAAGTTAAAGAATGAAGTCATCCACCTTTCCTGGATAGCACTAGAACTGCATGAAAAGTGAGAAAATTGGAAATACATAGGCAGAGTATTGGTGGCTTTTGGAACACTCCAAGACAGGATATTTTCCCCTAAAAGGCATATCAGTGGTTTAAAATAACTTGTTGCAGCTTTGCAGCTGAAACAATCTTGAGCTGATCTTGATGAGCATGATTGTATTACTTTACTTTAGGTTTAGAGAGACTTTTTAAACTTTATCTCCTCTCTCCAAGAGATTTTCTTAAGGTTTTATTCTATGCTTTTAAACATTTGTGATTACATTCCCTACTATAGAAATATAGGAACTAAATCTGCCATACAAAGGACCATGCAACTGCTGGGGAAGTGTAGTGTAATCTCAGAAAAACAGTAGTGCACCATAGAGGGCTCGTATCAACTCAGTTAGACTTTTTTTTTTTTTAATTCCCATTTTGCTCTACTTTCATTTTAAGTAATGGGGACCCACAAATAGTAGCCCCACCTGATTAATACTATCTATACAGGCAAAAATCAAGGAGATTTTTGTATGCTTTCTTGTCTGTTGGCAAGGTACAACATCCTTCTCAGTGCTGCCATTGTATGACAATGCAGATTGCTTTAATTCATGCTTTTCATCAAGTTTCCTGTCCTGCAGAGGGTGGATAGACCTTGCTCTGGCATTACCCAGCCCTTCCAGCTCAGCTTTCTCTGGAGGACAGCATGCCAGAAAGCATGGAGCTGAGCATGGGAGCAACCATGGTTCAGCAGGTCTGCTCTAGGTGCTAAATACCTACAGATTTTTTCCCAACTTAATTGGAAGTGCTAGGACAGATACTTTAAATCTACCCCCTACTTTTGCAGACATTCTGTGCAATGAGATTTCCCCCAGTTCATATTTGGATTCATCAAAATGGATGCTGACTGAAGTGGAGAGAGAATAATCTTCAGGAGGTGATTCAGTCTGTCAGGTCTCAGCTTACAAAAGGAGGACCCTCCCAAACAATTTGTCTAAAAATAAAACTTGTCTGTCAGGATTATTTTCTTTTGGCCGTTCTCCCTGTAAACCCAAGAAAGATTCCCAATCTCCCAAGCAAGCTGTTTAACAGGTAAAACTGGGCACACAAATAGATTTTTATCCTTCTTTTTTCCCCAGTCTTGATTTTTGTGAAGCACTGTGTTTATGTAATTCATTCAGGCTGCATATTTTTTTTCTTGCATTGTTGCTTTGGGGTTGTTTTGTTGTTTTTTTCAAATATCTGAGGCAGTAACTAATTCTGCTTTCTCTGGCACACATGGACTTGTTTATTAAAATGAAAGGGAAGATTAAATGAACAATTTAGAAAATACTTACTGAAGCATGTTTTGAAAATTAATTCTAGTTTGTAAGTTATGTTTAGTTCTTTGAATCTTTTCTACTGTAAAAAGAAACATGTGAAAAGCTCTAAATATGTAATTACTACTATAATGATTTAGTCTTAGAATGTCAAAAAGCTTTCCAAGCATTAATTAATGGAAAGAATCAAATGATGTTGCATTGTTGCTGCAGTGCTATTAGGTGAAGATTTTTTTCTTTTTAGTGACTTAATGGATTTTATAAATTATCCAATTAGACCTGTAATATGCAATTCAAAACCACTTGATTTCAATGCAGAAATTCAATTCTTATCGTAAAAAATCGTACATAAAAACAAATATCCCAGAGACACAATACTTAATTAGCTGCATAAATTCCCACAGTTTAATGTTCTTTTTATTCTTGGAATTGTGTTAAGAATATGATGTCTTTTAAGTAGATTTGTGGGAGTTTCTAGAACTGTTTTTTTGGATAATGTATTGTTTTCATGGTGGCGTCAGTATTGCTAAAAAGTAACTCCTTTTATGCTTTGTTTTGCAGGTTGGCTTCATGAACTAGGAAAACGAATTGAATCTCCTTATTATGAGAATAATACCCTAGGAGGCCCATCAATCAGAAGTGCCTATATAGCTGCCCTGTATTTCACTCTCAGCAGCCTCACCAGTGTTGGCTTTGGAAATGTTTCAGCCAATACCGATGCTGAAAAGATCTTCTCCATTTGCACAATGCTGATTGGGGGTAGGTACAGTTAAGTGTCTTTTGAAACATTTTCAAAGAGTATAAAAAAGTCATACAAAAAAGTATGAAAAAGTAATAAAAGCTGAAATTTTGCTAAGTTTCTTAAAAGAATCCCCAAATGAACACAGGAAAGCTTAATAAATTTGATTTAAAATGGCAAATGAAGGAAGCAACTTTGTTTGGTTGACATTAGATAACTCTCTTAGGCGGATATATTAGTAACTTTTTTTTCACTTATGGTGATAAAGACCAGTATTTCAGTATTCAATATCCCACTGAAATGCAAGTTCACATTATTAACAGTGGAAGTGGCCCAGCCGTGTGTTGGGGATTTCAGTCACTTGTGGCAGACACTTTTCCAGACAGCCAGGTATGTGCACAAGTCAGCTGCAGTTCTGTCCCCACAGCAGCCCTGGGAATGGTGATGAGGGGAGATGGGCAGCCCACAGGACAAAAGGTCTGTTAGCGGGTGTGTATCCTCGTCTGAAGGCCAGACCAGAGGGAAAAAGAGATAGGATAGAGCCAGGAGACTGTCTGGTGAGCCTTAAAAAAAAAAAAAAAAGTCATTTCAATTATCATTGATAAAAATTTGATTCAGATTTGAATCACAATGGATTTTTCTTGTCATATTTGGAGCTCTTAGTAACATTTTCATTTATGCTGATTACCTAGTTGTACAGACAGAGTAAGCCATGTGCGCATTCATGGTCCCCTTCCTTCTGCTGAGGCACCTGGGTACAACAAGCAGAGATTTGTGAGCCAAGACCTTTAGAGAAAGGACCAGAAGCTCTGTCTTCACGTTCATCTCCCTCCCACAAAAATTCAGCTCTGCTATTTCACGATGTGTACATAATACAGCTCAAAGATGTCACACTGGCCATGAAGGGGGAAAGCAAGTCACTGCCAGAATACTCTGTCCTCCATTTTCTTTCTGCTGGCTTAGTTGTTCTGGAAATACTAGTAGGTATTTCTCCAGGTCTAGTCTGTAAAGCCCTGGATGTCAGCTTTGCAGGATAAATTCTCCTGGGCAACAATAAATTGGAAATTTGACATTTGAAAGCCAGGGAACATGATGAATTACCTGTAAACTGCATATTTGCAGCATTAAGTGGTAAAAGAATTGTTAAACGAATTATTTTCATTTTCCTCAGTCCTGAAAATGAGAGGCAATAATATAATGAATCATCCAAGAATGATATATTTTTGGTTTTGACAATGTCACAAAACCACAAGCAGTTCATGAATTTCTTTTTGGTGGTTGCATAAAATGATAGTTTTAAAATACACTGTGGTCTCTGTTCTTTGGGGTTTTCACTACATAAAATCTGTTAGAATGAAGGAAGGAGTTTTCACTTCTAAACAGAAATTAAGAGATATCTTATGTAAAGCAGTGATGAATATTTAATTCACTTTAATATGGCAGAGCTTTCAAAAATATTGTAGAGTAGAATATAGCAGTATCCTATACATTTAGTCCAGTTATAATAATTTCACTTTTATTTCTTGTAATATGCTTGTACATTGAATAAATTGTGAATAACTAGTCAGCTGAGTGGAGTAAGAGGGAACTGACAATTGAAAGGCAAAGTTGCATATAGGAAAGCAGATAGGAGAATAGATTTATATCTGCAAGGGGCCAGTGAACCAGATATGTCCAGGTAAAAAAAGCAGAGCAGACTGATCTGCAGGCATTTTCTTGAGGAATTATATTTTAGAAACTATTGAGGAAAAACAAAGAAACTTGAAGGAGTTAGAATGATACTGTGAAGATTAGTGAGCATGCCTTAGAAAACTTTTAGGAATAAAATGCTAATCCGTATGCTTAGGGACATTATACCTCTTCATTTCTTAAAACCTGTTTTAGTGTATCACTTTGGCTGATAATTAATTTTAAAATTCCCTAATGGAAAGTGATGTTTTGATAAAAATTGGTTTAAGTTTTTCAGACCTTTTGACCAAGCTGTTAATGAAATTTCAGGTGTAATAGATAGGGTGAGTTTGTTTATCACTAGTTTTTCTGCATCTCTTTAATGTATGACACTATGAACTGAAAAAATGAAGTAAATTTACTTAAACCTTGAAAAAGTTGAAGTCAGAAAAAAAAGTGTAAACTTAACAAATAAATAGTAGATAGAATACCTTTTTAATATTTACTGGCCTCTTCACATTAATTTTTATTTTGCATAAATTTGAAATTTAAATTTTTAACAAGTCATATTCTGAAGATAAAAGATCTTGTTCAATTCAGTATGTGTTCTTAAAGTTGGAAGGAAAATTTACTTATTAAAATGCAACCAGAATTCCTAGGATACCCAGCATCTGTAAAATATTAATCATATCTGCCCTCCAGCAGGTGATCATACCATGTTCTCTCTTGTACTCTCCATGTTCCTTCAAATAATAATAATGTGTATTTTTGTATTTAAGAGATTGAAGACCCACTCTAGTAGCTCCAGTCCTATCTGGGATCAGAGGTGCTCCTCTGCTCCTCCCTAAGCAAATGAAATGTGATTTAAAATATCTATTAAAATAAAGGTCACTTTACGAAATGCAGTTCCTAGAAGTTTTGAACTTTTTCTACTTGAGTTTAGACCAGAGGTGTAATAGGTTTCTTACAGAAAGTAGGGTAAGTGTATGATTATTGGAAAAAGAATTCTAGTGCCTGTCACAGCCAAGAATAGCTTGTCATTACGAGAAGCAGTTGCCTTCCAATGTATATAGGCAAAGACAGATTCTACCAGAGTAATAAAATTCTAGATGATATTTGTGCCAATAATAACATCACCAAGATCTCTACGCTGTCCAGTTCCTAACCTTGGAGTCTGAGGAGGGACTTCTATCACATGTGAGTCTTACATTTGGGTTCATACACCACCTAATGTCTTAGCCTCCCCCCTGTTTGAAATGACTATTGCATCCTTAAAGAGGTTACTCCATTACTTTAACCTATTTATCTGTGTCTGGCTGAAGTTTTTCAGACCTAGCTGTCATATTTCTAATCGAATATCCTGTATCTAGTATTACACCAGTCCCTCACATTTTGTTGCTCTGGCTTCTGACATTAATGACTTAGCAATTCACTGCACCATCATGAACAACATCTAGTTGAAATAGCTGACTATTTTTAGAAATAAATTTCCAGTTAGGCTTACTATTCTTACTACATCCATAATCCTTTTCTTTCTGCTATTTCTACACTGCAGTTCTTTATCTCTTTTTCTGCCCTCCCTTCACAATAAGAACATAGATACTGTTACTAGCTCCTTTGCATTTTTCTCAGCCTGCAAAAGTTTTCTAAAACTCCAAACTACAGAATTTTCTATCTCTTTCTACCATTTAAAAATGTATCCTTTCCTCCTCCTGTGCTCCCTTGTCTCTTCTCACTCATATTGGACTTCTGTAAAGTGACATACAAGGTCAACAACTTGTTTTGTTTATAAACCAATTCCTTTGTCTCTCTGAGAAGTCTGTCTGCTTTCTTTCAAGCACTATAAAGACAGATGTCCTTTAGAGAAATAATCAAACTTTTACTAAATTTTTTAATAAACAACTTGTAGATGTGTATATTCTATACACCAGATCAATACCACATGACAGACAATTTAGCAGTGATTTTTCCAGGTCAAATAAACAAACACATTTCTGCACAGACAAACCCAGATTACCTATATCTGTAAATATTTCTTCAATTTTGCTTCTGGTCTTTTTATTCCCAAGCCAATAACTAATTGCAGACATACTCAAGGATGTTAGAACAATTTTAACCATATTTGACCCTGTCAAGCAACATGAGAAACCAGATTGTCTCTTTGACTGTTTCTTTCAACCTGAATTCCTGTTTATAATGAGTTTTTTCCTGACTTTTTTAAAAATATCTCTGCCAGAATATGATACATTTTTAAATGTTATTTACAACCACATTCCGCTACACATGGTCTCCATTAGTAATTGTTTTCATTTATATGAGTTCTCTGAAATCTCTTACATTCTGTGTAGTTTCCAGCTGACCATTTGAGTCTAGTTTTCATACTGATAATTAGTGTCTCATTTTCTGCGCATACCTGCCTACGTGTGCTCCTTCCTGACTCTTTACAAAGGCCTGTAGTAACAGGGCAAGTGGGAATGGTTCAAACTGAATGAGAGTAGGTTTAGATTAGATATTGGGAGAAATTCCTTACTATGAGGGTCATGAGGCACAGGAAGATGTTGCTCAGGGAAGTTGTGGATGCTCCATCCCTGGCAGTGTTCAAGGCCAGGTTGGGTGAAGCTTTGAGCAACCTGGTCTAGTGAAAGGCATCCCTGCCCACGGCAGGGTGATTGAAACTAGATGATCTTTAAGGTTCCTTCCAACCCAAACCATTCTATGATTTTATGTTCTGTTTTCCTTTTTTCTTAGGCTACAGACTTAATTTGACTTAATTATTTTGTTAGGTACCCTGACTAAATAGAATAAGCTATTGTTCTATCCTGTCCTATGACAGAGACTCGTAGTGTCTCAAACACCAGAAATTAATAATCATATTAATACCACAGTATTAATGTACCATTACTCAAGGAGTCTTAAATTCAAAAGCTTTCTTATATCTCTCAATAAGGAAATTTTTGCTCTGTGAAGATGCTGCTTATTTTCTGTGTTAAGGTTTATTGATCTATAAATCAATCCACGTTGCATGTAATTTCTATACTTCCTAGCCCTGATGCACGCCTTGGTGTTTGGCAATGTGACTGCCATAATTCAGAGGATGTACTCCAGGTGGTCCCTTTATCACACAAGAACCAAGGATTTGAAGGACTTTATACGGGTCCATCACCTGCCACAGCAGCTAAAGCAAAGGATGCTTGAATATTTCCAAACCACGTGGTCTGTCAATAATGGAATTGATTCCAATGAGGTAACCAAATGGGGGGGGGGTTGTGTTTAATTGTTTTGACTATCAACTAGTTATCTATGAATCAAGGAGGGAGGTAATTTTTCTTTTGTGGTGCTGTGTTTTGTGTGAAGTTACATACCGAAGAGAACCATGCCAAAAAACAAATCTGGGTTATCCCAGGAAGAGCATACAAATTGAAAAAGCAGGTTTAAAAACATCAAATAATGTAGTAAATTCAGTCCTCTGTGATTCTTAAATGCTGAAGAGGCACTCATCAGAAACCTTTTAGATGATGCCAGCAGAAATGCTATAATGAGTAGTTCTGGCTTTCACTAAACAAAATATCTACATGGGGATTTTAGATCCTTTTTCAAGGAGAGACTATGATGTCCTTTCCCTCCTCCTTCAACTTATTTTTTGCAGTACTGTAAACAAGTGATTTAGTCTGAATTTTTATGTTATTTATATCACTACATTTTTAAATATTGCAGAGTGCAACTTGAGAGTGAAATCAAAAGACAAATTTCTGGTGGTGTCTGTGCTTGCTTGTTTTAAATTACTTATCCACATTATGTGGTACTGTACTGCAGGAGAAATAATGGCTTCTCTCTGCTGGAGTGTTATTTGAATGCAGCACTCCCTTCAGGTCTCTTGTTATCTGTGTTATAAAACTCAGTGGTCTCTAAAGATAATGTGGAAATAAGCAGAAAGATTTGGGGTTTGGAACATTCTTTTCCTGATAAATTATTTTTGTGTTGTGCACAGAACAAAGAATGAGACTTTCAACAGCATCTTAGCAACAGAAGGAGCTTAGTAAGATTTACAAAGGTACAAAAATGACTTAGATGTCAAAGCTTTTCTAGATGTGGTTAATGATCACCTTCAGCTTTTGTACCTTCTGTACCTCTAGTCACACTGAAAGTGAGTGCTGTACTACAACCACAGCTCCTGGAGAGACCATCAGTCTTTCATTATTTCCCTCCTATGGATAAAACCCCTTGTCTGAGCCCGCCTGGTCAGGCATTGGCCGATTGCATTATTCAGATGCCACATCCCCTCAAACTACAAACAAAACTATATTTGTGGGCTTGCAGCTTGAAAGGAAAAAGTGAGACCTCATGGTCTTTTAGTGTCTGTAGGTTTTTCCATTGAACATGCACCTTGACTCCATTTCTTTCCCACCCCTCCTTCAGTGTCCAGTTACGTTATTAAAAAATGAAAATAACAACAAGAATAAAAACACATTCAAGATGGGGTTCTTTTTAGTTATTCCTCTTCCAGTGGTTTTACTATTGAAGAAGTAATATTGCATATTGACGAATTTCATAGAATTGTCAGTTTTCATTGTATATGCCACTGTATGCAATGGTACACTTGAGGAGCCTACTGTGTTCTATCACAGGGAAGAACTCAGACAAACTTAAATTGTACATTAAAGGGAATTTGTACAAACAGTGTTGCTGATCTTTCTTTCCTGGTGGTTTTTTTTGTTTTGTTTTGTTTTTTTTTTTAATGAGGCTTTTTGGTTTTTTTGTTTTGTAATAAAAAGGCATATATTTATTCATGTTTTTCCTGGAATTTATCGGTGTTAAAATTTCTTAAAATAGCACGTTCCATCAAGGGGGTAAGAAAAAATCAAAGGGAAGTATTTGCAACAGTATGACATGCACAGCACGTCAAATCAGGCCACTTCTGCAAAAGTGCAAACAAATAATTTTACAATTTTTCTCTTTTCCATCTTTTTTTCCCTTCTTTTGGACAGCTTTTAAAAGACTTCCCAGACGAGCTGCGTTCAGACATCACCATGCACTTGAACAAGGAGATTTTGCAACTCTCCCTTTTCGAGTGTGCCAGTCGTGGTTGCCTCAGGTCTCTGTCTCTGCACATCAAAACCTCCTTCTGTGCTCCAGGGGAATACCTCCTCCGGCAGGGAGATGCCCTGCAAGCAATCTACTTTGTGTGCTCAGGTTCCATGGAAGTCCTGAAGGACAGCACCGTGCTGGCAATCCTCGGTACGTTCCCAGCCATAGACTCAAAGAGGAAGAATGATCCCCTAGTGTAGGAGAACCTTCACTACTAGTGGGTCCTAGTTGCCTGATGAGAAAGAATTTGTTTAATTTTAATCTGCAATACCTATTCTATGTACGTGCCTATGTTTGGGGGTTTTTTTTTATTTTTTAGTTTAAACTTCCTTATATTTTGTCCTAAGGAGCTTTCAGTTGCAGGCTTGTTAGCTGTGCAATATTTCACCTCTGGTTTCCTTATATTTATTTTCTCTTCTTTTCATGTAAAGAGGTACTTGCAAGCTTTTGACACAAATTGCTGTTTTCTGCTATATTTGGTGCTGGTATTGACAGGTCAAAGAACATTGGTCATCAGTTCCTAAATCTTTCATGAAAATTAGTGGCCAGGCAACGCTCCCACTAATGCGCCCAAATGAAAGAAAGCAGTAAGAGCCTACTTTCATTCTTTGGCACTTGCCTTGAAAATCCCTTGCAGAAAAGCCATATAAACAAAAAACAAGCCTTGTTGGCTCTGCTCCTCCAAGGTACATCAGGCTAACTGATGCTGTCTGCAGTCATCTGAGTATATTGGAACAGAGAAAGGATAGAAATTCTCTTCTAATAAATTTTTAGTTGTTGTTCGCAAGATATGTTTTTACTCATTGAGGTTTAATCCTCTCTACCTCTAAATTGCTGTGATTTGCCTCAATCTAAGGCCTACTAAAGAAATTCTCTTTATCTTCAGCTAAAGGATGATTAGACCTGTCTCGCTTAATGTTTATGTAGTTTTTTTGCAAAATAAAATATAAAATTTTACTCTAAAGGTAGAAAATTATTTTATTATGATTTTAATATCTCTTTAGACTTAGATGTATTCTTCTTTCTAGTAACTTTTAATATTCTTAAAAAACAGAGTTTAAAATATAATTTCCTGTTTTGCTTTCCTTCCTGTTTTGTGGGATTGCACTAGAATGTTGATAATGGAAGCTTCTGGTCTTCTGTAACTGAATTTCCTTTATTTTACTAGAATGCATTTGATTGGTCTTTTCTAAAATATAAATGTGATACAGGTCCTATTTGTTTCAGAACTTTTTAATTCTATTAGATTGACAGTCTACATCACTCCATCACTTGTTTGTTTCTGGGAAGTTTAAGAATATCTTGATTTCATTGGTTCACATAGATCAAAGATATAAAATAAGATTTATAACAAAAAATAAGCTAAAAGCCAGCAAAAGTTTAAGAGGTCCTTCCATTGGAACTATGATTTCATTAACGATTCCATCATCAGGTACTCCTGAAAATATTAATTAAAGTATTGTTTTGTAATGGTGACAATCAAAGCAATAAGAGATTAGTGAATTTCTGAGAGAAGTTAATGAAATCATAATGCAAAAAAAAATAAACCCAACACAATAAAATAATGTTTTGTTAAAGCGAATGGGAGCTTCATCATTTAAACCTAATTAACACCAGCAGAAGGTGAATGCTTCAAACATGTAGGTCCCTATGAGAAATTGTGTTACTTATGTCATGTAAATCCAAGACAGCAGTTTTTCCCCTGATAATGCTGAGTTACTTGCAGTTCCCAGAATATTTTATAATTCTGTCCTGATTCTAATTCTAGTGGATTAGTTTTTGTTTACTGAGCCATTCTCACTAACAAGCAGTGCAGCAACAACTTGGTGAAATGCTCTCATTAAATACATCTTTGCTTCCTCTAGAGACTATTACTTCACCTCTAATAATGATGGTTAGGATATATTTTATGGAGAAATACGTTTTAATATGAGATATGTACTGTTTGAGCATATATCTTTGATTTGTTAAAAATATTAGCCATAAATTATTTTAAAAATATCCATAATGAGGACATTTATAACTTTGACTGCATGTCCCTGATTTATTGAAAAACAGATGTGCCTGTGAGAAACATATATATGTTTCTCATTGGGTAACAAGCTTATATGTATATATAAGCTTGTTACCCAATTAAAGAAAAAAGCAAAGGGCTACTAAGAATAGCTGAATTGATTTTGTTGCATAACAAATGTTGACATTCAAGGTAGAATCATTTAACCACTTCATTAATTCTACATGAAACTTCAGATTACTACCTACAACCTTGGATGCATGATTTCCATTTGAAAAAAAAACATCTATTAGCACTGTCAGATCAATTGTGGTATCTTTAAGCCTGAAATTACTTCCAAATTTTAACTACAATCAAATAAAAAGTCGAACGTTTTTTCCAAATTTTTATGCAGTATTGACACTAATAGTGTTCATATATCTAAAAATTTTCTAATTAAGGTGTTTAACGATCAGTTTTGGTATATTTGAAATATTCTTTCCCTTGTCCACATTAACAGCCAGCAAAAAATTAATACTGCTAGCCCTTCGCTTAATATAATAGATAAAATCTAAGGAATTGTTGATATTTACAGTAAAATGTAAAAGTGTATTACTTATTAGCTTTATGCTATATTCTATTATGTAGTAATACATGTTGTGATCAGCAATGACAGATGTTATTACCTATCAAATTTCTCTTTCCCAAACTGACCCAAGCTCATACCAGTTCTCATTTATACTGAGATTTTTAAGAGATCCCAAAGTAGCATTAAAGTATGTATATTCCTAGCATAAGAGAAAATCCCTCCCTACTCTGAGTTTATGATAAGTACTTTTGAGAAAGTTATTCAAGCTCCATGTAAATAAGAAAAAAGTTCTTTAATGTACTAAAAAAGATATTTTAAAGTGCAAAACTATCCCATATAAGAAGGTTCAGGGATGGTTGATTAGTTTAACTTAGTCTGCAAGCTGACCATTTCCCATGTAATATACAGTAGGAATCACATGCTGGGTAGATTTCGATGTGACAGTCTTAACTTTTTATTTATTAATCACAGAATAATGTAAGATTGAAGGAACCTTCAGACCTTCAGAAGCTACCCAACTTAAACCTGCTTAAAACTAGGTAAATTTATCTCAGATTCCTCAGGGCTATGTCCAGGCGAGTTTTGAACATCTCCAAGGATGCTCACAATTCCACAGCCTCTTTGGGCAGGCTGTTCCACCATTTCTTGACTTTCATTTCCTGATTTATAATGAGAATTTAATTTGTTACACTCTGTGCCCAGTACATCTTGCTGCCCCGTGCACTCTGAAGAGAAGTTTAACTCTGTTTTCTCTACAATTTTCTGCTGCGCTATTGAAGACAGTAATAATATCCTTCCTTGGCCTTCTCTTTGTAAGATGGAGCAATACCCTCTTTTTTCAGCCTTTTCTCATAAATTATATTCTTTAGTCCCTGATTCTTGATAGCCTCTTTTGGACTCACTCTATGTCAATATTCTGTCCTGTACTGGGAAGCCCAAAACTGGACATAGTGCTCCAGATGAGGTATGACAAATACAGAGAGAAAGAGTCATTTCCTGGGACATGCTGGCTCCACTCTAGCTAATGCTGCACAGGAGGTCCTTGAACTTCTTTGCTGCAAGGGCACATTGTTGGCTAATGTTCATCTTGTCCACAAGGACCCCCTGGGCCTTTCCTGCAGAGCTGCTGTCCAGCTGGTCAGTTCCCAGTCCATACTGCTCTAGGGAGAGTTTTCATCCCAGGTATGGGACTTGGCTTTTGGTTTTGTTGAACTTCATGATATTCCTAACAGCGACTTTGTCTCTCATTGAGGTCCCTCTAAATAGCAGCTTTGTCCTTCAGGGTATCAGTCAATTCTCCCAGTTTGGTATTGCCCATGGCTTGCTGAAAATGCATCACACTGTCTAGGTATTTAATGATGACCATCTGCTTCAACTTTTGGGGAAAACCGCTGGTTCCATGACTCCACTTTGGAATTTATACCTCAGATCAGATGTTTATGGAAGCTTCTTATTATCAGATGTTTATGGAAGCTCCTCAATATATGGTCAATTGAAGTTTTTAATACAATAAGTGTTTTTTATGGCAGTCTTGCCCGTAAATGAAAAAAAAAACAAAGCATAAAAATTCTTTCTTAAGGTATTTTTTCTTCTTGATAGAAATGTTAAAATACTACCTTAACACCTGCATGATTTTAGATGCACAAAAATGCCTATCAACAGCTTTTTTTGGAAAATAATTGCACCTGTTATTAGTTACTAGTGTAAATCTTCATTTTTTACGTATTTACTTTATTGCTCCCTTAAACCAGCCAGTTACCTATCTGGAAATTAGTTTTTGTACCTCCAGTTAATTGTGTATAAGTTTGCACCTGCAAAAAAGGAAAAGAAACTTAGTCTATGATCCTTTAGACTGTTATTAATTAAACAAGGCATTAGCAACAATGGGACTTCAGGTTCAGATGTAGCAATTCTATTAAGCAGCTTTATGATTCAAAAAAGAAGTAAAGAATTTCTGCTTTGAAGATAATTATTTTCGTATTCTCTTTTAGGTAAAGGAGATTTAATTGGAGCAAACCTATCCATTAGGGATCAAGTTATTAAAACAAACGCAGATGTTAAAGCTCTAACATACTGTGACCTCCAATGTATTATACTCAAAGGTCTCTTTGAAGTGCTCGACCTTTACCCAGAGTATGCTCATAAGTTTGTTGAAGACATCCAGCATGATCTCACTTACAATCTAAGAGAAGGCCATGAAAGTGATGTAAGTATCTTTAAAGGTCTCTGCAGTTATTGTAATCTTTCAGGTGTTTCTCATACCTTAGTCATTTCTTATAATTTTGTCACAGTAAAGAAATAATATGGAAATAATGCTGAAGGAACTGCTGATTCCATTTGTTTGATAATTCAGATATTACCTACATGAATTTTTTATCAGTTGGTCAGATCATAAATATTGAATAACCACTCTGCTTCTCCTTTTCCATAACAAACATCATTTGTGAGAGAAAATCCTTTTTTTTTAATATTTTTTGTTTATGTCTAAAAATAATTCATAGTTATATAAGCTGTGCATCCAAATAAAGGTTTTAGCCATACCTTTTGTAGAAGCTCATGTGCCAGCCTAATGAAGATTAATTTCGTACATCATTGGTTATCACTTTTAGTTAAGAATGCCATCACACACATTGAAAATGAAAAACAGTTGTTTCTCATACATCACAATTAAAATGTGTTTTTCCACTTAAACAAGTACTTTGTTTTGGAAAAAAAAAATAAAAAGGAAAACAAGCAAAAACCCCAAACAAAAACAAAACAAGAAGCAATTCCAGATAAAGCACTCCTGAAAGGCTTCAATACAGACTCACCAAAGTACTTTCACTGATATTATATAGAAAATAGGTATATTTGGATTTTAATAGTGAAAAGCTTCTATGACACCTTTCTTTTTCTGACTTTATTACCTGAATGGTCAAAGATTCAGGTAACAGCCAAACAAAGATTCAGTTATAGCCAAACTTTCAAGTTGGTGTTTAACAGTTCAGGCATTTGTCTTTGTTTTGTGATTCTCCTGACACAGAGAGAAGTAACATTGGGAAAACATGAATTTTCACTAGGATACTCTCAAGACAGGGGACAAATACAATCCCAAGAAAGAGTGCACCAAAGTACTTTTCAGTGCAAAACCCCAAGGAGTTTGATAGATGGGCTGATTTTTCTACATAGCTTCCTATTAGGTGCACTTTGGTGCCAGTGTTTCCACAGCAACACTCTATTAAACCATTGCAGCAGAAAGGAGCCCATATATAAGTGTGTACTTCTGGAGAGGAAAATAACCAGGATATCTCATTTGTTTGTCTCTTGAAATGTCTCCAAACTTCCTGCTGCTGAAAACAGCAGCTGAGAGTACACAGCTGTTCTGAGAGCCTGGTGATTAGTTTGTATAACACATTTCCCTTGGGGAGGAATGTTTGATCTGAAAAGGAGTAAAACTCCGTGTAAAGATAGGGTTTGAAGATGATTGCATACCCCACTACAGCTTTGTCATGGAACTTGATGGATCGCCACAATGTGTTGCATCATGCTTTTCTGTATGGTGACAAATCTGGGAATCACTCTCTCAGCTGCATTCAGTTTTTATAAACTCAGGGACAACTCTTCCTAATTAAAGTCAGCTGGGTGCTATACCAACTCTGCTGAGAGCAAGCCTACAGCACCCTTGAAGGTGAGTGTTTCTCTAGCTCTCTGAGGAGAATGAGATTTAAAGTAATGTGGGACACATCCAAGTAACTCTTCTGTTTTAAGGTAGGATATATTTAGAACAATTATGAATATATGCTGTATTTTCATGGTATAATACGTTACCTTAAAACTAAAGGAAAAAATATCCTAACATGGAGTAGTGTCCAGCGTCATAGGCAGATAAACAGAATCCAAGACAGCTCGTGAGAGACACTTTTGCCTTCATTCTCTGCTTAACTATACTCTCCACTATTATTTCTCTTCTAGTAGAACATCTCATTTGTTTTCCAGCCATTTTACATATCAATAAGGATAAACAGCATAAATAAGGCAGACAAAAATTGTACCATCACAAAAACAGGGCTCAACAAATGAGGACAGATATCTATGTCAGTAGCAAGTGTGCCTGGTCAACCACTCGCTTTGCCTCAGCAGGAAAATACCTTGCCTTTGCTTCAGCTGGAAAATACTTGCAAACAGAAATAATAGCAGTTATCTGATGGTTACTTTCAGAGAAAAGTAAGAAGAAAGCTTTCAGATGTACATGTGTGGGTATGTTAATATGACTTCTTGCTTCTTATTGGTTTGTGATTTTTTTGTTGTTTTGTTTTGTTGTTTGTTTGGTTTTTTTTAAATACAGCATTACTTCTTGGGAATAGTGCTATGGGAGAATTTGTCAGCTAGGCCCCTGTATCTGGATTCCTTCTCCCCAATATAGGATGATTTTACTTCTGAGAGTATCTGTTTCTGCAGCTTTATGGAATTCTTTGGTTTGGAGAACTTTTCTATAGTTAAACAATAGATCATTCATTTTAATAAGTCTGTTTCTTACTCTCTTTTTTTCTTAGATGTTTTAAATTACTGTAAATCAGTGGCTGAATGTGAATTTAATACTTAAAATGAATCATCATCAGTATTTAGGGTCAGGTGAACTTCAGGGTGAAATTACATGAATTTCCCCACTGTGATTTGTGAACTGTCTTTCAGTCTTGACCTAAAATGAATGTTACTGCATTTTCAGTCAAAGTCCACGAAATGTGCTGTAGGTTGAAGATTTATCTAAACTTTAATCCAGCATTAAAAAGCTGAGAATGAATAAGTATTTACTCCTGGTGGTTCACTATTCCCTTTCCACCTTCATTGTACTGATTAAAATTGAATCAGAGATTTGAACTGAATTAGAAGCATAAGAACAAAAAAGGGTCAGAAGTCATCTGTAGTGTCCTTCTCCTGAAGTGTCAAAGTTGGATGCTTGTCACTAGCTTACATATCTTCCCTACTACACACACATGAAAAGGAAACATTTTAAATTTGTTTTCTTGGTTCATTTGCAAGTCTAAGAAGATATGTAATGAGGATATATAATGTGCTTCACCTGCACTAAACTCCAAGGTATAACTGTGGAAAAGGCTCAAGGACTTCCATAGTTGTGTCCCTTTTTAGTAAATCGAGGAGAAGGAACCAGGTTTCCCAGTAACAAGTAGGAACTGCAGCTGTCTGGTTATAGACAGAATGAAAGCGTTGTTTAGCAATCCGGGAAGAAAAGCCCAGATTTTAAGCATAGGAGCAGACAACTATTTCAGGCTCTAATGAGTAAAAGGTAGAGAAACAGACACAAAATCAGAGAGATAGAATTTGAATGATTCCTCATGTTAACTCTTAAGCCAGGAATTGCTATGTGATTTATTATTAAAACCATTAGTGTCGATTCAGCCACACTGGCAGTGCCACTTGGCCATCTTTTTATACATTTTCATCACAGCAAAATATGAACTAGGAGAAGAGATTTTCTGTTGATTTTGCATATTCTACCCCTTGCTTTCCTTGCTCCCTTTCGATCAATAAACCAATAACTGTGTTTGTAAATGTATCCAAATTTTTGAGGACAGTTAGAAAATACTAATTTTTTTCTGGTAGCTGGAGCTGTGACATTAAAACAATTCAGCCATTTCTGTGACTGTTGTCATATTAAGGAAATAGTTTCCTGACTGACACAGATTTTGACATGTGCCTCACCCTATCTGTATAATTTTTCACTATGAATTACAGATTGCATATGTATTAGGCAGTGAGTGAGAGTGTCCCATATCTGATTTGATAAAACTACACACTCAGAAGAAGATTCTTAAAACATGCATGGATACATCTATAAGCATACATTAATATGAAAGAAACTGGAAACTCTTTTGTTATCCACCAGCCCTGGGAGATGTGTTATTTGATGTGTTTTGAGAGTAGTAGCAGCTGTTCATAACTCTGAGTTACCCTATGAAGAAATCCGAATAAGTAAATGTTTGGACAATATCTTTGTTAATAGGCTTTGTGAGAGTTTATAGCTTCTGATTATTTCTTATGTCCACACAGAAGAATTTAGAGTGTAGACAACACTATTCAGATTAAAAAAAAAAAAAAATGCAAACAAAACCAAAAAATCCAAACAACACAAAAATCAACCCGAAGGCTCGTTAGAGCCACACTGATAAAAAGAGCAAGAAGCCTACTTGACACCTACACTGTCAAGCTATAATTAAGTCCCAAAGGAAGACAAGCCACATACAGGCACAATCTTTGTCTCACTAAAGCTCTATTGATGGGAGTCATTTTCAAAAAGAAGAGGTTATATTCCTAAAGAGTCAAAAATCTTTCTTTGTAAAAGGACTTCCAACTAAAAAGAATCTACTTTTCCTTTTGTGGACTTAAAAGTAGTGTTCTGGCTCCTACAAAAGCTTTCCTTCCCCTCTCCCCAAAGAAGCAGCTGTTCTCTAAAATGAAAACTCAGTTTGTGAAACACACGGAGGGATTGATTCTGCAGTGCATCGCAGTGTAAATGAAACATTATGACAAGTTTTCATGAAAATGTGGTAGATTCCTTCTCCAGTTGGAAACATGGAGTCTTACTGCACCTTAGCTAGGCTCCTTGATAATAAATAAATAAATAGACAAATACATTTTAAGAAGAAATCTAGCAACCAAGAAGCAATAGAAGCAAAAGACCTCCCCCCATCTTCCCTCTGAAAGGCATTTTCTGACAAAATAGGGATTAATTCTTGTCCTTTGGAGAGGCTGGTTTTTAGAATTTATTAAATTTTAATGACTGAGTTGTGAGGAATTTTTAATATAATAAACCCCAGGTTATTAGCAATATCTAAGAAATTACAAGGGACGCTCCTCATTTTCTATTGGAAAATCTGACAAATGACTAAATCAACTATTCGTAAAGGTGAAAGTAGCTCTAAGCTCTGGAGTATATGCTAGAGGGCACAGCTTGGGAAGAAAAATGTCTACAAATTTTAATCTAAAATATATTGAGCTTTCTGGTTCGTCCCAACTAAGCCTTAAGGAAGTATTTTAAAAGCATACAAGGAATTCCTCTTCATGTCATTTTTACTGTTTATTTGAAGACTTTTATCTTTGCTCTAACTGTTGGCATTGCCCTTGTAGTCAGAAAAGGAATAGTAAAAAGTATTTTGAGATCAAGTACAAAATTCAGATTAAATCCTGCCTTGCCACTGTTTGGTTTTCAGCTAGTAGATTACATATTTGACATGCATTCATTCTTACCTCTTTAGTCACGCTTTTTCTAGATCTAGATTTCTACTGTAAGTTATCTGAATTTATGAATGTTATTTTCCAATATGTAATAACACTTTTGTTTATCTATTATGAATCAGAAATGAAAATAGTATGAAATTTCTGATTTCTTTAAAGCATTGATTTTCTCCGTAGTAAATAGTGTTTCATTTTAAAGAAGCAAATAACTTATCCTATTTGCTACTCTATAAATATTAGGAAAAAAAAAGAAGCTTTTTTTTTTTTAAAGTTGCTTTTAATCTTGGCAAGTTTTGTAAGATAAGAAAACCTGACAGAAACTTCAGTCACATAATTACTCATTGATGAGTTTAACTTCCAAAGAGAAAAAAAAAAACAAACAAACAAAAAAACCCCAAAACTTTTATCATGGGTATTACCTATGTGTTTATAATAAAAGTCATGCACTGGAAAAAATGAATATCCAAATCAGCTCCTACTGCACTACTATACTTAGTCACTATTCTTCTACTCCAGTCTACATCATAGTTTATCCTGCACATTGAAAAATATTTTTAATAAGTCATTTTCATGGAACATTTCCCAAATAATTTCAACCAACTTTTTAATAGAGGAGATGATTTTGCCACACCACCCAGCAGCTGTGTAAAATGAAGTGATTTACCTTAATGTCAATCAGTCCTACTTTATCAGTAGAGGTGGATAACTTTGAGGAAAACTTGTAATTTTTCAATATACTTGGAGCATATTAATCACCTATCTTTGTCTGTAACTTGTCAGGCAGAGGATCAGGTATTATTATTGCAGGTGTAACTCACTGGTGTTTATTGTCAGTAAGTATAAAGCTTGCAGAATAGGAAACCAATCAATGGTGGTTTCTGTGTTTCTAAACAAGAATTATTACAACCAGTAGAACATAGAATTGAATAAATCACCTAAAGAAATGGAAGTACTTTATCTGTATGATTATTCAAAAATACCCCCAACAAACAACTAAAATAATTTTTAAACTGTGAACCAACTGTTTGTGATCTTTCTCTTTGCTCCATGTGCACATGGCTCCCTTTGCTGTCGTTGTTCTGGTAGAAGCCCTAAGTGACTGATGGCTGAACAGCCACTGCTTCTGCCCAAAAGACACCATATATTAATTTTTCCTTTATACCTCTTGATAGGAATTGTAGTATATAAACTTCACAACTTCTCAGTGATTATAGCGTAGGAATGAAAGCGCTCCTCATACTGTCAAAAACTAAACTAATTTTAAAACTGGTAACATATAATTAACTTTGATTCCTGTTATGTTCATTGGAGTAGGTCTCTTACCTGCCTCTGTGCGTGGACTACTCTCCAATTAGGGTTGCTGTTAATATAACTCTGGGCTATCACATTTTATAAGCTACTCAGATCTTTCATTTATACTTCTAGGATGATTTTGAATATTTTTTTCCTTCTTCTCTCTTTCTCTTCCTCTTCACAAAAAAAGTTACACTATTGCTGAACATGGCAGCACCTGCACAATGTCCTTTACACACCACAACTTCTTTATTCCTATGGAGCAAGTCATGCAGCTGTGCATGGGCGAGCACTGGCAAAACCAAACAAAATCAGAGCAGTTAATTCACCTGTTTTACACTTCATTTTTTATATTAAATGGATGAGATGTACTTTGGGAATGACCTCCATCCAATAGCTCTCTGCAAGATATTTCACAGATGAAATATCTCCTACCTGTATTCATGACAGTAAGCATGTTTTGGTGGATCTTTGGTTATTAAGTTGGATTCTAGTTTCAAACAAGGAAAGCCACTGCAATTGCTTCCTCCCTGTGCAGGGTTGCAGTCAGCCCTTCCTCCAGATGCTCAGCCTGAAAATTAACTGCTTCACTTACCATGGGATCAAGGCTGACCTGGAGCTATAGTGTAGGCCAGG
>VXBQ01005405.1:11477-52461 GCA_013400175.1 Phainopepla nitens | reverse complement strand
TTTTTTTTTTTTTTTTTTTTGTAGTCTGGTAGGTCATAAATCTTGTTCACTGCCGGTTACTGGTGAGCCTGATGTGTGGTGCCTCTGAGCTATCTCTTTCCCCCAGTACCCCTCAAGATAATCACCTCACTGTCATGTTCCAAATACGTTCTTCGATATGGTACGCTGCTGAGAAATAATGCAGCAAGGAAACATGTAATTCAAAAAAGATAGACTGGTTGGACTTTTTATTTTCTTTCCTACTATCTGTACCCAAAGAATCTTTTTTCACTAATAATCTCCTGTTTAATTTCTGTAGCCTTCACTTATTCTAATATTTCTGAAAATAATAACAGACACCCACACTGTCTGGTTTCGTCTCTAGTAATTTATTCTTCTGATTTGTGCTCATTTTCCAGTTAGAAGGTTCATCCCACCATAGCTTATTTGAGCAATTATGTAATCTTTTCTATTAATATTTTTTCATTCATTTTTGTATTTATATAAATCTTTCCCATTTTACATCTAAAACAAGTGGAAAATTCACTTTAAGGGTGAATCACAAAAGACATGGAAAAGGACAAAGAGGAGGGGAGGAAATTAATATATTTACATTACTCTGGGACTATGTTAGGTAAATGTGACCCATCCCCAAATTCTGGCTCTTTTACTTTTGTGAATGGATTAAGAGACAGGAATTATAAGCTTTAAATTATTTATTAAAAGCTTTACATTATTTATTAAAAGATTTTCATAAGTAGACCTTAGCACTTTCTTGACAAATACAAAAAAAAAGTCATTGTAACTAGAATTAACATGTTTAAACAAGTGACAAAATTTTACTTCTAATTTCAGCTTTTGAGTCTTTTTGAATACTCTCCACTCCCATTCATTTCACTTGCTTGGATTATTACATTCTGCATCAGATTATAAAGCTTAACCCGTGGGTAACATGTTGAAAAAATCCAGGCTAGCAAAGCAGCTTATTGATGTTTTTAGGCTGTTGTATGAGGAGAGTATAAAACACTGTGTCAAACAGAATTTTAGACAGGAAAAGCTCCTGGCTTTCAGAGTATTGCCTAGGAATCTACCATATTTCTATTTTAATTAGACAGGCATGCCAGAGGATAACTTTTTTCCAATATGTCTCAATGTGCCCTAGGGAACATGATAAAATAACTTTTACAGTATTAATATTATCTTTATCTCTACACTGTAAAAAATGGAAAATAGAATTAATCTTAATATAGCTAAACTTTAAAATTATCTCAATTTGGAGAGTGGATTGATTTTTAAAGGTTTTTTTTCCAATCATTCCTTTTATTTTGTATTGAAATAGCACTGATCTGTTGGGGACTTTAAATTTAGAAGAGCTTTTACAACGACTTGTCCTTTTATTAGTCTGGGTAATATAGGACTAATTAATGAAGGAAATGATATACCACAATGTCTTCTATAAAAACATTATTTCTGAGGGTGTGGACTACCTTGATATATAACATTCATGTCAGAGTAGCTTATGTGGTGAAGTTCCTACATGACTTGCAGAGTCATTATAACATCAGGATACATGTTGAAATGTGTGAAACTAAATGTAGTGTAGTCTTGGAGAAAACTGTCTATCATCTGTGCAAGTTGTGTATCAAACTGGCATTTTACACGGATACAAGTGTGGGTTCTCAATTTTATTGAGCTGGTAATGTTTTTAGGGCAAGTTTTACTTAAACACAATAGAACAGTAGTATAGCAGAACTTAAGAGGGACTTCTGAAGGGCATCTAGACCCTCCACTCTGCTCAAATATATGAAAGCATGTAAAGACAGATTATTTATGTACCAATGCAGTGAATGCATTTACTAATATCTAATGTGTCTGCTTATTTTTCTTTTACATCATCTATACTTTCATCCAACAAAACCTGCCCATATAAGTGCAAATACAGTTGTGCTGAAAATAGATTTGTTACTCAGGACATATATTATACTATTATAAACATGTTATTGTTTACCACATCAGTGAAAATTTTAATGATGTGGTAAATAATAACATGATTGTAATAATAAATATGTACATACAGTTTATATGTATATTCTGCATATACAGTACAGTACTGCACAGCTAAACAATGTTCAGAGACAGATTCTATTGCTAATCACACTGTGTGTGTTCAGTGTTCATTCCATCATTGCCCAAAATCGATATTGGATTTCTATGACCATGTTTAGTTTTATGTCATGCTACTTCAAAGAATTCAAGCAATTTTCTTAATAATTCTCCACGGATATATTACTGTCCTCAGGGAGGCACTTACTAGCACTCATCCCACTCATTTGTCCTGTGGATGCTAACAAAACACCTGGCCAACATTGGGAATATCTAGAAATAGGCAATTAGCAGTAATAAAATTTACTGGAGAATATTCTTAAATATCCATTCAATATCCCCTCTCTTTTCTTTTCAAGAGCCTCTCTGAAATACATATTTACATAAATACTAGTATGAAGTTTCATTTAAAGATAGAGCTAACAATACAAACACAACTCCTCCACTGTATCTACAGCCAGCCTTAAACTGAAGAGTCCAACTGAATATCAATCCAGGGCCAATCATGCAAATATTTATCAGCCTGTTCAAAAATTTAGAGCTGCTTGAAGTTAAGCATATAAGTTTCATTGCTTTGGAACGTGTTAGCCTTTATTGCCGTTTCTATTATGTAAGTCTTTACGTGACTGTAATCAAACTGTAGGAGTATTAAAAAGCTTTCTCCACTATATTTTTTTTCTTCAGTAATCTGAAAGCTTTTCCAAAAATACAACCTGCCAGACAATACAGGTAGTGCCAGGTCTGCTGTCTATTTTAACAATTCCTCCTTTTGTCTTCTATTGATAGTAATTTTATTATTTTTTAATTTCTTACTGCTACAGATTTACTATGCAAGATGCATTTTCAGAGCAGCTGGGATCCTAATTTCTTCTCCTGCTTTGGAGTGGGGTAGAGGAATGTAAGCATATAGAAGTAAAAATTACTAATTATACCATCCACATTTCTAATTTATTTATTCTTAATGTGGTACAAGTGACAGAGATGTTAGGTCCTTTTTTTCTTTCTGTAGCATATTTTTAACAAGAAGTGCAATACATTCTGTATTGCTAATGAAACAAAGTATAATTTTTAAAAAATTTAATGAATGCAGTGAGGTTAATATTCAGGTTTTAAAGAAATATATTAAAGAAAACTTTTAACACCAAATATAAAAGCTTATGTGAGAATTTTGCATACAAGAAAGTATTCATTTGCACAAAAAAACAAAAAAAACCTATCCAAAGCTATCTGCAAGCAGCCAGTTACAGAACATTTGTACCAACCTCACAAGTTAATTACAAAGAAACAAAACATTCAGGACAACAACTTAACAGGAGATTACAGAGCTCCTGGAAATTTATGATTACTGTGTCTCCACGACAAAATACCAGTGACAGATCTGCTGTTCAACCTTTGCTGCTAATTCAATGTACTCTGTATTGTAAGAGGGATCAGAGAATGCTGAAAACATCTGCTTTTCCACAAAATACTCTTTCTTTATCTGTCCATTAAGCAAGGAAGAGAGATAAGAATAACCCTGAGAAAATATAGGAACAAGACAATGAACAATAGAAAGTCTTAAAAAGAAAAGCAAAACAAGAAAAAACACAAAGGGGGTGAGGATGGCAAATTACTCAGTGTAAAACAATGATATCTAACAAGCTCTTTGTGAGTGATTGAGTCTTTTGTGATTTAGAGGACTTACGATATTTCATTAAAAATTTCCTGATTACAGAAAACTGAGTCCTGAGCACATGTGAGACATTAAGTTTTGCAGCAGTACAATAATCTTTGGTTATATACTTGCATCTTTTCCATTACCATACAGTAAATTTGCAAAGAATAGAACATCTGGCATGCATGTGTGGGTTTTTTTCCCACACTGCCTGTGCTTCTAAATGGGCTTTTCCCTTTTCCAAATGCTGACTAAGAACATTAATACTCCAGTTTGATTTCAAATCCTTTCCTGAAAAGGTATTTTATCCTTCTGACTCCTCAATATAAAGAATTATTCACGTATTTTAGTACCAAAGATTACAAGAAAATAAGTGAAATTATGTTTCTATTTTTATTCCTACTTTATGTGAAGGCAACAAGAATCAGACCAGCAAAGACTGGTAATATGCTATTGAGCCCTAGCATGCAAACTTCCTGACCAGACATATAATGTATTAGCCTCCAATTTAGCTGTGTCTCTATATTTTTCTTTTTAGGGTTTTATAATTGGAATTCATCTTGAATTATTGTACAGCTAATTACTTGGGTAGGCCATAGGTCCTGGTAGATATTCTTTATAAATGACTACTGCCTCTTGACACTGAAAAAATTTTCAGATCACTAGCTTTCAACAGCAAATCACTAGTGTTTTCAGGTGGAGAAAAATTCTTTTTGTGCTTCTAATAAACAATGTTAAGGATTACTGAATTTTCAACATCTGTGTATTAAGCTATTAAAAAATTGAAATATTATAGATTTGTGATTCCATATATGGAAGAATTTTATATGAGTCTGCTTTTGGTACACAATCTATTATTGTTTTGTAAAATTAAATTTAATAGCTGGTTTCACAAGACATAAAGAGACACCAGGGCTGAAATTAAACTTTTAATTAGTCTCTTCGGCAATATTTCATATAACTCATGCTAACATCAATCTTTCTGGTTTTTTCTCAATGCATAATAAAATAAATAACTTTGCTTCTTCTTTTAGCGGTCCTTATCCTTTAAGAGCTGAACGTCTTTAAAAGGCAGGCATATGAGGTATTTGGCACACTCTTTGTGTAAGGAAAAAATAGAGCATTTTACAGAAGACTGCACTAGTGTGTTGCCCTAAATAAAAGGTTTTAGCATCCTAGAAACTAGGGCAACACCTCCTAATTATTTATTCTGATACTACATTTTTACAAAGATAAAGCTGTGTGCATAATGAGGACTTTTAATTTACTGCACTTTGACTGGCTTTGTCGAAGTTCTTGTTCATCTTTTCTCTCTGAGACTGGAGGGAGAGACAGAGAGGAGGTGCTAGAACAAGTTTAGAAGCAAAATTCTTGAGAATTCTCTCCGGGCACAGATTAGTTTCTTTTGCCAGCTTTGAACTACTAAGCCATAAAGCCCAGATCCCTGATGTGTGTGCAGGACAGGGAATTCAAAGTTACAAGCAGTATGGTTGCAGCGTATTTACGCAGAAGCAATTGCAACGCTCTTTACTGTGGATTTTGTGCTATGGAAAAGAAAGTTTACATGTCCCCAGTTTATTTTAAAATACCAATATTTTCAGACTGAAATTGTCCCCAGTGGGTTAAAGGAGCTAGTTTCGGGAAACAGAAGTGTGATAAGCAGTTTCTCACATCACATGCTCCATGTTCGTACTTACCCTCCCTTTCTGTTGCACAGCCTCCTGAGAACACTCCCCCACTCCTTGCAAAAGGCAACTTGCCTTCAAAAATTCCCTTACCCTGTTCTTGGGAAGGTCACAAGGCAATAAAGTGCTGCCACTAACCCCATTTGCTGTGCAGCCCATTTTCCCCTGCTGCAGTGACCAAGCCAGGGTGACAGAGCAGAGAGGGATCAATGGGTGGCTGTGGCCCCGTGCTGAGGAGCAGCAGGGAGGTCCAGAAGCAAGCACAGTGCTAGCAACTGATCATGCAGCTTAAAATCCATATAATGACTTTTTTTGTCTGAGTTTTCAAGGTGTACAGTCAGGATTAACATGTATTCAGGAGGGGGAAAAAAACAACATCAAAACAAAAAGTGAGGCAAATCTTCACCCACGTTACAAATTACACATGACAAGTCACTTCTAAAGCCTTCAGCAGGAAAATGCTTACTTTCTGAGATGTTTTTTTGTGAAGCTGTTAATATTTGGGATTTGCCTGGAATTTTAATTAAGGCTGCTATTTAGCATTCCTACCGTACCTGTGCCTAGAAGCCAAGCAAACCGATGCCTCAAAATTCTGGGCACAATTTTAAATTACTCTTTTAAACATATGTGCAAAGCAGGCCTGTAGTACTTCCTAATTCTCACTCTAATATTTTTGCACATTTCTAGTTTCCTCTCATCCTGAATCTTGGAGAAGATACTGATTCTTCAGTTGGCATAGATTAAAATGCAACTTGTGGGATTTCAGTATCTGACATCTCATACTCTGCTAATACCATCTAGTACTTTATCTAACTCAGTAAGAACACAGCAGTTATTTTGTTTACATAACCAAATTATTCCAGTTTCTCTATTTGGCAGTTAGTGTTACTGCTATATTTAATGATACACCTGCTACTAGCCTTGCTGTTGTGCAGGAGGATTTCTGCTTATGAAAACCTAAATATTCTGTATTTTTATATTATACCTCTACTAGTACCTTCACTACAAAACAGTTTTTATGTTAACCTGAAATACTTGGAACAAAAAAAAATTATAAAAACCACACACTATTATTAAAATTTGCATGTTTAGGAGTTCTGAGAACTTTTGTCAAACAAACTGAGAAGTTCAAATTACTTTCAGAAATACCTAACTTCTACTTATGTTTGGAGAAAAATAAATTGACTGAGTTAAGCACTTTTTGTCTTGATATGTGGGTTTAGGAAAGCTGAAAATAATTTCTAAAAATTTCACCTAGCAGACTGAAATATTCATATAAATACAGTATATAGGCTGCCAGAGACTTGTTCATGGTCAATATGTGGACATCCAAATAAACAGCAGAATTTTCACAGCAGATATTAGTCAGCAGTTCCAGTGGATTTTATTAGAAGTAGTTACAGTGGAAAGTTGCATAATTTTTTCTTCTTCCTTTCCTTTTGTTTTACTTTTTGTGTAATTCAAGAAAAGAAAATATTATGGCCTTTAATAGGTTAGACACCTCTCCCTCAGGACTACCTTGCTCCTACTCGCTTCAGTCCCACCACTGCTTTTGAAAATTCCTCAGAGATGCTGGAGATACTTAGTTCATCTTCACATACAGACTAGGCTGGCACAGGAGCTAAAGCTAAGCAGGGCCAAAGTAGAGCACTTGTTCGTGCATTTCCATCAAACCAGCACTGAAACTTACCAGCCATGCTTTCACACATCTACATTTATTCACAGGTTTGGAGTCTTAATCTACTTTTCTATTAAAGTAATTTATTTTTTTTTTCATGAACTCGCTTTTTATTTAAGATAAAACAACTTTTTTTTTTTTTCTCTCACAGCACCTGTTTGAAAGGATTATCTTTAGTTCAGTGTTATGCCACCATTTAATTTAATACCACCATTTTATCATGAATGTCTTTGCTTGTATTGATATAAATGTTTTGGTTTTGATGTTTGTGTCCTGTTAGAAGCCAAACTGTACAGATGTACATACTTCCTACCTTTTTGGTTTGTTGTTTTTTTTTTTTTTTCAGGTAATATCAAAATTATCCAACAAGCCTACACTGTCCCAGGTATGTTGATCACATTTTAACTATGCCAAGCTTCACTTTGAACATTCACATTATTATAACCAGAACAAAGCTTGAAAACTCCTTCCTTTCCTTCTAGAAAACAGACTTCAGTTTTTTTGGGATGACAATTTAAATATTATCCTGCAGATAGTTCTGCCACTGTCCATTTTATGAGTAACAGCTTTTGATCTTTTTCCCAGGCGCTAAATTTGAATATCCTCCCATAGCAACTACATTTTAAATACATGGCTACCCAAGCCAAAGTTTTGAACACGGGTAGCACGCACTCTCTGTAGAGCATAGGCAGTATCAGTGCCAGGACCTGTACAATTTTATCATCATGACAGCCTTTGAATGACTACTACAGTTGACAACAAGGCTTTTCTAATTTGTAAAGACATGCCCTCTGCCACAACTTTGAATTCTTACCTCTTCATATTTGCCTCAAATGAAAAGGTCCCCAGTTCACTAAATCTGTCAACATATAGCAAGAGAAAAGCATGCATTCAATGAAAGTGTGCTGTAACACACAGCAAAATTAAGCCTATGCTGCAAAACATTTAGACAGATGCTAATAGGGGCTTAGAATATTTGGATTGATTCCCCAAATCTGTATTTCCACCCAGCCAATCTGACTTGGCCTGAATGTGGGAAATCTGACTATGCAGGGTCATCTGAGGTTTTCTATATAAAGCTAACCGTGCCTTAATCAAGCTTGATTAAAGCCTGTAAAAAAAAAAATAAAAAAACAACTCCCTTTGAAACCATAAAGTCGCATTTGGTCAGTTAATTGATGTGGAACTTGAGTCTGCCTTAGGCCATTCACCTATGACAAATACAGTAAGTTGTACCATGGGAATAAATTGAACTATTTCTGATTTAAGGTCTGATCCCATCTATGTTGGCATGCGTTGGCACTCATGATCATCATACTTTGTTACCATGAAAAATTATATTGATATCCCACATTGTGCTTTAATTAGCACATAAATTACAGAACCCAGGTCTATGTTGCCTCTAAGTTTCCATGGTTCCACCGTCAGGCATCTAAAGTGCATTTTCTTCAAAACCAGATGTAGCTCGGCTTTCTGATGACTCAGTTCTGAATCGGAAACTGTCACACTTTTGGTGCATTAATGGGACTTTGAGTGAATTTAAAAAGTCGATCTACCATCCCAGCAATGACTTCAGTTATAAAAATTAAGAGGGAATACAGAGACCATTGGGCTTGAGCTGAGCGTGTGTGAATGCCATTTATACATTATGAAAGGTTCCATATAAAAAGTTCCATATTCAAAATATTTGAATGATATGAATTACCAGCGTCACATCTTTTCTGTGGACCACCAAGATTCTGGTAGCATAACATTCAAGAAATAATGCCTCAACTAAACAAAATTAATCTTCTCAAGTGTACATATGGCAAATGGCTTGTAAGAACTAGTCGTGTATTCTTTCTTGGTACCAAAACACACTGCAGTGAGTTTGCTGACCTTGTCACGAGTGACCTTTTTTAATTGTTTGTATTTTTCTTGTTTCTGCACATATAGCCATAGCTGAGGCTATGGATAAGTTCCAAAAGAGCTGTTTCTACTGACAAATGAAAGCTATGTTAGGTCTGGGTTTGTTCCAGAATGAACACCAGAAAAAATGTGTTTCTGCAAAAACACAGGCTGTGAATTTTATGCTAGTATGTATTATTTGTTATTTTAGACAGAGCTCAAGGGAAATGGAAATATAAAGAAGAGACTCCCTTCAATTGTGGAAGATGAAGATGAGGAAGAGGAGGGAGAAGAAGAAAGCAGCACCCTTTCACCAATTGATACAAGAAGCACAAATAGCTCTCAACAGAAGAAGACTGCAAGCAGTAAAAGCCACCTAGGGAGAAACTTGAAGCAGTTGGCCTCTGGAACTGTGCCCTTTCATTCCCCCATCCGTGCTTGCAGTTCAAACCCCTCAAGAGCCAAACATGAAACAGAGCTCCATTACTACTCCAGAAGGAAGGAGAAAAACCTTAAACTGTACCTGTCAGCACTAACCACCAGTGGCCCACCAGATCTGAGCCCAAGGTAATAGTTCTGAATGGTCATTTTCTTCTCTATCATGTAACTCCTATTAAAAATAGCATGATTTTGGCACTATACGAGCTAATCTTTAATAGTTTATACTTCTATTCATCCCACATTATTGTAGGAACCATTGCACACTATGCAGAATGTTATGACTTTGGAACTTTACTGCAAACCAAAGTATTTTTACCCATAAAAAGAGCAGTAAAACAAATGAGCAAGTGCAAAAATGGCTATTTAAATAGTCTGGCCTTATGGTATCATTTTGTCTATAATATTCATTCCCACAGTAGCACTATGAAACATTTTGAGTCCATCAGAGATACAAAAATTTAGAAAGCAAGTAGATGAAATTATAGCATAGCCACGAAAATACAAAAAATTACTAGAGTAGAGAACTATAATGGAAAACAATTGCCTAGAAATTTTGGAAAATATTTAGCGGATTTTTTTTCATTAGAGGCAGGAAATCTGATGATGAAAGTTATACAGACATTAAATACTGGGTTTACCAAATCTGTTTTGCTGTGTCTTTTGACATAAAGAAGCATCATGTAACAGTTTGAGATATTACTAGTGTACAATTTAAAATAGTTTGATTTTTTATTTGTAAGCTACTTACAAGTGATTTATGTAACTTGTTTCTAAATTGCTTCAGTGCAATTGTAGTTTTAGGACCAGTTCTTTAGAGAAATCGCAAGCATGCATACAAGGAGATGCAGTAGTTCATCTTCCAGTTCAACTTTTGTCCTCTATAAATTAAGGTGGTTTACATGTTCAAGTGCTTTCTTTATTCGTTAGAGGCAGAGTGAAAATTTCAGGAACTTGCCATTGCAAATGTGAAATAGGCACAGCTTGAGCAATATTTGTTTAACTCTGTCAAAGCACCAGTCCCTAGAGATGCAATCATAAAAAGGACATGGAATACTACGTAGAACCCTTCCCCCTCATCATGTGTTTTATTGGTACAGATACATTTCAAATAGTAGCAGGATTCAAAACAATTTTAGTTTTTTCATAAAATAATAGAAATCACAGAATCATTTAGGTTGGAAAATACCGCCAGGATCGAGTCCAGCCTTTGATGAAACACCACTATGCCAACTAAACCATAGCACTATGTGATATTTTCTCATTTGTTTCCTAGCTCTCATATGAATTTGGTTCAGTCAGCTATGAGTAAAGGTCATTATCATTCACATCATCATCATAATAATAATAGTAGTAATTCAGGGAAAAAATACTTTTTATATTTTCTGCTGAAATGTAGTCTTCCTCATTATTGCTCTGAACTTATGCAGCCAGACATTGGCACCCACGGCTGAAAAAGGAAATATGAAAAATGTATGTTTACCCATATTATTTCCTGTTTCTGTTTATAATTTTATAACTACAGGCTAATCCTGTTAATAGGCTGGAAAATCAGCCCAAGATGTATCTTTTTCAGCCTGTTTTTTTTCCAGACAAAACATTTTCATGTCATCTCCTAGAATGAGTTTATATTATTAGAAAATTTAAACTGAAAAGTTAACAACACTTTAAAAAATACCCTTAAGTGTTTCCTTGTAAGCAGTAAAGAGAAAATAAAACCTTAATTAAAATCTTCATTTATATTTGGTGTTGGCAAGGGAACACAAGGGAAAGACAAGACTCTGGTTGAAATATTCATTCAGTGTTGTTCTGAGGTGTATAACCACAGTTTCTCAAGAAACTTCTGCTGTGGCTGCTTCTTAGAGGAAACTAACTAGAATTCTTTACAGGTCCTTCAGGTTCTTTCTTTGTGCCTCACAGTGAAAGCCCAGAGACTGGGTCAATTTTTTAAAGAGCTTTTGGTGCAAGGAACAGAAGCTAGAATTGTAGTTTCTTGAATAGAGCCCTAGTCCTCCAAATTGCCCTGTGGGTACTGCCTATGAAGTGGAAGAGCACCAAAAGGAAGAAAATGAAAGTGATAATAAAGGCAGCCCTAGGAGGAGGCATTTGTGTAATTGAATCTCCTCAGACCCACACAGAGAAGTGCACTCTAGCCCTTAGCAACTGGACAGAAGAGGCCACATGTTAACATCTTTTGACTTCTTAGCTTCTAGGAGTGGAGTTTTCTGTCTTCAGGAGAAAATTCAGGGCTGTACAATAGCTGATTCAGAGAGGGGTGAGGCTTACTAATTGCCTTTGTCCCCTTGTGTTTTGAATTTACTAGGTTATGAATTTACTAGCTCCCCAGCCAATTCCTTGTATATGAATAAGCATATTGCATGTTATGTGCTTCCCACATAGAAGCCTGGCACTCTACAACTAGGTATTTTTGCTAATAAAATTTTCTTTCAGTCTGAATCTTTAAACACTATAAAGAATGTAGGATCTACAAATTCCAAGTCACATCTGAGTAAGATTTCTCCTGTATGCTTTAAAGGCAGCTAAAATGTTAGCATTTTATATAATTAGAAACCTCTACAAAAGTGATATTGGTGTTTAAAATCTGCCTTTTGAAGCAGTGAGGCCAAATAACCTTAAACAGGTTTTATGGCAAATTTCAAATAAATGGTTATGGTTTTCAGCTGCAGATAGCAGCATAGGCCAGGGCTGCTCAAGCACCACATTTGAGTCTCCTCTTCTACCAGAGGCTGATTAAGATTAGAGTCCACTCTAGTAACATCCAGCTGGCATCATGAACTTTTAGACACGGCACAGAGATCTAAATACACACAATGAGCCAAAAAGGACAAGAACATGTGGTATGCATGCAGAGGTCTGAGTTACATGGGTTTTTCAAGCCAAATAAATCACAGATATCTCTGTGTTGTCTGTTCCTTCTTCAGGCATTTCCAGTCAATAAGTTTTCCTGAAAATATCTTTATTACATGAAAATTCTAATTTCCATCATCACAAATTTATCTCAAATGACTGAGAGGCTAAGAACTTTCTATCTTAGCACTTCCAGATTAGTATTTAACTCCTCTGTCTTCTGTAAGACACAATATGAAGCTTGTTCCTGGACAAAACAAATTGATCCTTCATATCAGTCAACTGGCAGTTGTATGATTCTCTTTCATTGACTTTAAAATACTTCTCTTTATAGCACAAATTATTTTAACTGAGAACAGAAAATATTCATAATTATGTTTTTAATACCGTGTATTGATTCCTCCAACACCTGTTTTCTATTCTTTGAATGCAGAACTTGATTATTGTATAAAATACTGCTGCCTTTTTTTTTTTCTTTGGCTTTCTTGACACTACAAATTAGAGATAACTGCTATTCATGGGTAGAAATAAGTAGCAAAAATAACTTTTCTAGTAGTCAGATCCAATCCCATTATTAATGCAACTGGGACACTGCAGACTGGTCTGCACATCTTCCTATATGAAATTTGCAAATTTTAAATTAAAGAAATTTAGAATAACTATTTGCATGGAAATGACACTTTTGACTGAAGTCAAAAGATTTTTACAGAGATGTTTTCATAAATATATTATGTTCAGGCTTAGTCTCTGCCTAAGCAAACCTAATATTAGAGCCTGATTATGTGCAGGGAGATTTTAGCTTCACAAGAGCATAGTGAAGCCTCTTTAGGTTGTGCAGAAGGAAAAATAGCAACAGATTACTGTAGATATGAAAAGCAAACCGTAGTCCATGTAGTTTTGGATTGGACACAGAACATGCTGCAAAAGTAATGAAGATTTTTGCTCTTCAGTTAATTATACTTGGCCTCACGTTCCCCCAGTTTTCAGTAATTTTAGTTTTTAATGACTCACAAGAAGTTATGCCAATATAATAGGTTCTGTTTTTCTTTAAACTTAACGTTGTGAAAAAATTACCATTGTTTAAAAATGTGTCCTTTAGGAGCAATTTTTACAGCATAATTATGAACATGATGTTTATGAAACTGCTCCATTACCCCAATTTTTCTCAACAGAGTCGTCGATGGGATTGAGGATGGAAACCATAATGAAGAAAGCCAAACCTTTGACTTCAGCTCTGATCAGCTCAGGCAGGAATCCAGGTTATCTCCTACAACTGGAGGTGAAAATCACTCTTTAGAGAAAACAGTTTCCATAACTGCTTTTTGTTCCCCTTTATTTCTTTGATCATCACTAGTGGCATAAATACATTAAACGTATATTTGTATTCTCAGTAACATTTCAGTGCCACAATTGTAAAAATAATGCAACAAGGTCCCAAAGGTCATTTGTTGGTTTCCTGCTTACCGACAGCCATAATGAAACAGTTTATGGAAGGAACTAGTTTTTTATGCATTATGCTTTACCAGAAGAATTGTAGCATCTGCCTTGTTCTCCCAAACCTTTGGTCATGGAAGGCACTAAACAGAAGGATAAAATTGAACAAAAAAAATTCTAATACCAAACTGAAAAAAATACAAGCCATAAATAAGAAAAACAACAAAAACCCAAAAAACACACACACACACACATACAAAAAAAAAAAAACCCAACCACCAAACACCCAAATCATTAAGAGCCATATGCTACCCTGGCTCTTAACATTTTAAAAGATATTTAGAGAACTGGAGGAGTATGGAAGTATATAGATTTTTAAAAGAGTGAAAACCTTGAATAACAAGGGATTTTAGGAAGCCTGAAATGGCCTACATCCTGAAAAGGCTGATGAAGTAGCCCCACAAAGCAATGAAACTTGCCAAGATGGGGGGGGGGAAAAGGATTAATAAAAGAGTCAGAGGGACTGTTTCCAACATCTCCTCTTTTAGAAGTCAACAGTCCCCACATAGCTAAGTACCTTTATCATGGGGGCAACTGGGACATATATTATTTCTCTTGAAGGTAAACAGGAAAACAGTAATTAAAGTTTAGCTATATTTATGATTTTTGTCAAGCTCTCACATGGATGGCACCAGGATTGTCATTTTCTTTCCTTTCAGGTCCAGAGGGAAGAGAGCAGTATGGACTTTATTAATTGCACTTCTCTCAAATATTATACAATGAACATTAAACACATGGTTTAATTTTCATTCTAGCCAACTGCAAAACAGCTTTAAATTTGAAGCATTGGTTAAGTGCAAGAATAGTACTATCATTTCCATGTGCTTATACTCCGCTCATTTACATGAATTTGAATTATTTTCAGAGGCTGAAATTGGTGCTGCTGTGCTTGTTATCAAAGCAGAAGAGACCAAACAGCAGATCAGCAGGCTTAATAATGAGGTAACAAGATTTTGTGGGGGTTAAAGGATGTTAACAATGATTCAAGGAATGCTGGAGAAAACTCAGAAAACTCAGGAATATGATAAATGTGTTACAAATCAGTTTACAAAACTGGATGAAATTCCTAATGTAGGGCAGTTTGTGGCCTTTAATTCATTCTCAGATTAATTTTCTACATGAAACCTTCAGAAAAGTTTGTGTCACATGCTAGGGCTAAAACCAAAGTGAGTTTAGTGTATCTGATTTTCTTAGGATTTAGTCTCTTCTGGGTATGTCTCTATTTGTCTCATTTCTATCATTATTTCCCCAAGTTCCTTCTCCCAAATTTTCTTGTCCTGATGCATACTGTGCTTTTAGAAAATTTCCTTGAAAAAAATGCAAATCCATTCATGTTCAGTTTTACATAAAATGATTCAAATCACTTTACCTGTGTTCTACTTATGATGAAAGAGAGCTTCATCCCTTCCTACTCAAGCATTATGACCTGAGGAATGCAGGGCCAATAGCGTTCAGTGGTGCTTTCCATTCTTCCATTTTAATGACTTCAAATCTGTAATCAACTATCCATCCAACACTAAGGAGATGTTCTGTGGCTAAAATGTTTCATTTACAGAGCCCTGGCAGTACTTTAGCTAACAAGATTAAGGCATCAGACTAACTTCACTGTTGTACTGCAAGACTAAAATCTGTTCCCAGCCTACTCTATCTTTCAATGTGAAAAGATTAGAGACAATTCCTTATACTTCTGCATGAGGAAACATTTAAATAAGTCCCACCACATAGTTTCACTTCTTTCATGAGCTCTTTGTTTACCAGAAATGTCAAGTTTTAGTTTTCCTTCTTTATTGTGTACATTTAATCTGGTTATTATTTCCCACTTACAAAGTATTGGGCTTGTAAACCTCTTTCATTCTGAGTCAGCTTAACTTGGTTGGATAACAAATATCCTAAGATAAGACTGCATGCATGGTTAGTTAGTTACTGTGAGTGCATCATTTCATTTGTACGTCACACTGTAGAGTTCAGACAAAAGTCTCATGACCCATTGACTATGGGCCATAAAAAACTATGGGTTTTTATAGGATTTGGTCAAAGAACTCGAAAAAATCTTCAAGATGTTCACTGACAACACCATTATGATAGAAAGTTATATTTCCCATGTAATGCTTTTGAAACAGACAAGTTATATTGATTCACCCCTTTTGAGGACAGTAATTTTTAAAATAGGAGGATGTATTCTGTGGCTATCTCCAAGAGGCAATTGGAAAATATATCATGGTGATAGATGTTTCAAGGCAGGCATCTTGTGGATTAAACAAACATTTCAACTGGAACAATTCTGGGCTTCTCACCGCTTTTCTGGTTAAAAGTGATAAATAAATAAATAAATCTTGGAGCAGGGCAATAGGTTAATCAAAAAAAAAGGAAAAAATCTTCCTATTTTCAAGGTCATTTCTCTCAACATACAATTTTAATTTTGCCCTAACAAAACTATCTGAACAAAATGTCAAGCAACTTGTTTGTTCACATTAGCATAACACAGACAGTAGGACTAGATTTAGATTTCATAGGTAATATTCTGGGCTCAAATCCCAGAGACGGATGGGTATCCTCCAAGTCCTCCCATGGATCAAAATTTACATTGGAAAAACTGCATGACTGAAAGGCTGCTTAATTGCATATTCTACATGTACTCAAACATGCCCCAGCTGGAGTTTCTGAAGTGATAGTATGGAATTGGTGCTTACCCAAATGAGACTCTGGGTATCCTTGCTGATCCACAATAGCTGCTGCTTGGAGTTTTTTTGCTGTTGTATTAAGCACAGAATTCTTGCAGACCCAGTGCTTTCATCATTCTATCATTTGATGATGACCAGTAATGGCAACTTATCACTGATGCTACAGTAGTTAAAATACCAGGAGAGTTAGAAACAAAGTTCTCTATTAAAGACATGCAGTCTCCTGCTGGTAAAGATAAGATAAGGAAACAGGTCACAGGTAGCCAGCAGCAGTAAACACTGTTATTAATACATTTTCCAGTGGAGATCAGAAATCAATCAACGAATGCAAAAATAACTTCTTTCATGAAAGGCAATTGGATTACAACAGTTCACTAGTTAGCTTAGAAACATTTCTGCTGTTTGTGGGGGGAAAAAGACATGTGTCTTTTCATTCAGACTTTCAATATAGTTTCTTGTTAGCAAAACAAAAAGTTACCCCAGAGAAAAATCTACAAAATTAGCTATATCTAGTTTAGAAATACAGCTGAGCTCTTGGCAGTATTTTAGGTATATGGCATTTGCTACATAATCCAAAGGTCGTTTCATTTACCTAAGAGAGTAACAGAAGTCAGCGCCTTGGTTTCACTTCTGAGATTTGTTAACTTTAGTTAGGATGCACAGACTTCCTCTAAGGAGAGTAGTCTCCAGAGTCAGTGCAGCTGAACTTGAACACACCCATAATTGCTGCTGTACCACTCCATGATTTGGCTGCTCAGCCAGCTAACCACCTTCTTCACTTCCTCACCCAACTTCACTGCTCATTGGGCCTGAATGAGATCCAAGCTTATACAGGAATTTCCTTCCAGTTCAGTATTGCAAGGTAAAGTGGAATAGGACTACTTTATCTCCTACCATGTTTGTCCCTTCCATGTAGACTAAAGTGGAATCACTGAATACAGCAGGCATGACATTCATTATATTTCAGTAACTTCAGTATAATGCAGGTAAGAGCTAAGGTTCAAGTTTTTGCTCTGGTAAAAAGAGTTATTTAAGCAATAGTTTCAAGATTAGGTTACTGAATCAGCATTGTACATTTGCTGAGCTGGGGAAAGCTTGATTCAAAGAACTGCTCCAAACAAGGCAGAGCAAGAATTCAGAAAGACTGTTCTGCCTTACACGTCTGTGTCCTTCCTTTGTAGAGATCTGTACACCTGACCTGGTCTTTTCAATGCATTTGTCTGCAAAGGCTGATCAAATGAGTGTATCTGAACATTCAGCATATTTTCAGAGGCACCATTTACCTGATGCAGGCATAGATAACTACTAAGGAGCCCACAAAGTAAAAATATGAAACCCCTAAGCAGATTTTCTGAGGTATACAGACAGCCAAGATGTCGAGATTAAAGCACCTGCTTATCACTGTCCTATGGCCTGTGTCCTATTAGCCTTTTAACTCTCTATCATTTAAATGCCATTGTATGAAAAAAGCAGAGAAATAATTTTACTTTGATTCAGTTCGAAAAACCCAAACCTGAATTATTTAAAACAGACCACTTAAAATAAGAGAAATACCCAGTATTTAGTCATATTTTCCTCCCTAATTACATATACACATTCTCCATTGAAAAACACGAGCACAATTTTGAGCTCAGATAAAAAGACCATCTCGTGCAGTGCATGAAGACTAATTCAGATTGTGTCTTCATGTCCTCTGGTTTCCTCATATGCAACCCATCTTCAGTGCAGCCTCCCTCAGCTTCTGAAATCTGGGGGCTGATTCTATGCTTTATCACATTAGTAGATCCCACAATTACAGTACTAAAACAGTATAATGAACACAGTACTCACATTTCTCCCATTCAACTGAAAAACAAACAAACATGAGGAAATATGAATAGGGTCAGGTTTTTGAGCTAGATAATTGCTTTCTATTTAGCTCCACACCGGAGCACTTAGTGAAAATTCAGCTATTTTTAATTTTAGGTTTTTTAAATGAAAGTGCTTAAAATACTCTAAGCATCTGGCACTTATGCAGAACAGAGAAAATATATTCACAGGGATATTTAACTTTCATCTAACAAAAGGAACAATCCTAAACAAATATGTTTATTTTCCAAGTCATAAATTTTATACATATATTATTTCAAAATGTATTTCAAATCCAGCTGCCAAAAACCAATCCCATTCTCCTCTCAGTACAGAAAAAAAAGCATTTTTAATATTAAAAATATATGCAAATTATAATCAAGGCCACTAAAGAAAATTTGGTTAAGCCAATCAGGCTTTCAGTTTTACATAGGGGATATACTGTTGAAGTTCAATTTATGACTTGAAAGTTCATTTAATGAACTCACTTGACTTAGAGTAATTAAATATGTGTTCCTCTTAACAAGTTCATAACTATATTATCAAACAAGAGAAATTACTTTGCAGCAAGGCTATCCAAGTGATTTGGTTTGTAAAACTTGTTTCAATCAAGAAAAACGTGGCAAAAAGTGAACTAGTGACACTCATAGATGATGAAAACTATTAAACCTAATCTATCCATTCTGGATTTTAGCCATGTAAACTTCACATTAAAGCCAAGACATAGAACCAAGTATCATTTGTATGAAGAAATAAAAGCTTTCTAAACAACACATGCAGAGTAAACGCACTTTGCCTACTGAGATTTTTAAAAATATATCTTCTCTTTTAGCACTGACATTCACGTTTCCAAAGAACTTCTACCTTGTTGTTTTGTCTCTCTACTCTCATACTTTGATAGCTGTAGAGAAGCCTTTCCAGCTAACGTTTTTTCTTATTTTAATGTTAGTTTAGTAGGTATTGGCTGATGAAGGTAACAAAAATAGTTTATGCTCTAAAGCTTAGATTATATTAAGCAGAACACACTGTACATACATGGCATAAATGCCATATGCTGTGATGTGTACTTTGCACTTTTCGTTGGTGGAAAGACACCTGAGACAAAGGAATTACCCAGGAGGCAGCCATGCAGTATGCAAATCAACTGAACACCAAAAGCTGACTTCAAATTTGAATAAAAAAATATTATTATCATGACAGACAATGATGATTGTCCAGTTAATCTCTAACAGGCATTTCATAATGTTCCTGTACTCCTAAAATCTATTTTCCCAACATCTAAATGCCAGTGCCTGTGGGTATGCAAGTTCATAAGTTCACTGGTTTTTCTTTTTTGCCAAGAAGATCATAAGAAAAAGTTGATTGGTGTTCTCCTTCTAAAGTCAATTTATTCTGGAAACATGATATTCCAGCAGATTGCAGCAAACCAAATTCCTTTTGACTTTCTTTGCCCATTATATTTGCTAAAAACTCTTCATTGGTATAGTTTTCTTTTGAATTGTCTTTAGTTGCATCTTTTAAGTCATTGACAAAGTACACAATCTCAAGTAGCATTAGTAATTCTTTGTGAAGAAAACCTTTTCTGAGTTCGATTAAAGAAAATACTCTGTTTGTACATCCTGGGAGTATGATTAATGCCCACAAAGTGTCATTCAGCAGAACTCCATAGACATTTTTCTATAATACTCTCCATAGGCAGAATATTATATTCATGCCTCTGACATTTTCTTTTCAGATGTAATGTTTAACATTTATCTTTCTTGAATTTCATATTACTGATATTTAAAAGTGAATATGAATTCCATTTAGACATTAAAAATAAACATTAAATAAAAATAGATCAGGATAGGGTGCTAAAAAGAATATCTTAAAATGCCCATGGATGACAGCAAACTATTGGTCATAGACCATTCCAATTATGTAGGAATCCAGCTTATGGTGATTATGACCCCTTCCCATTTTCTTGTAGCTCTGGAAGAATGTCAGGCAGACAGTAACATCTTAGAAGTCTTCTGGCAAATTTTCTTCCTGTATTTTAAAACAGATTTTCAGTTAAAGAAGAGAATTATAGTTTTCCCATGGTTTATTTTTAAGAAATATAATGCTGCCTGTTCTCTCTTAACTATTCCTTTAGATGCTTAGTGAAATTGTCTGCTTAATGTTTTTGCACAATATCATATATACTACCTCAGGCTTCCTTTCATCAGTACAAAATGCCAGCTTCTCCTCTCCCAGCCACCTGGGATTTCCACAATCCTCCATTTTCTCTCAATCAATAGCTAGTCAGTCAGTTTGTCCCTGGTAGATTTTTAATTCCTTGAAGCAGTAATTTCCAAACCTGATTTCCTTATTGCCACCATTATGCTGACACCGTCTTGATTCTTTGCCTTCCTGAAGACCACATCCACCAATCACAGAATCATGAAATGGGTTATGCTGGAAGGGTCCTGAAAGATCATCGAGTTCCAACCCCCCTGCCATGCACAGGGACACCTTCCACTAGACCAGGTTGCTCAGAGCCTCATCCAACCTGGTCTTGAACACCTCCAGTTATGGGGCATCCACAGCTTCCCTGTGCATTCTGTTCCAGTGCCGCACCACGCTCACTGTAAAGAATTTCTTCCTAATATTTGAACTAAACCTGCTGTCTTTCAGTTTGAAGCCATTGCCCCTTGTCCTGTCACTACATGCTCTTGTAAATGATCCCTCTCCATCTTTCTTGTGGCCTGCCTTCATGTACTGGAAGACTTCAATCACGTTATTTCAAAGCCTTCTCTTTTCCAGGCCAAAAAAATCTCAATTCTCTTAACCCTTCCCTGTAGGACAGGTGCTCCATACTTCTACTCAACTTTCCTCTTGTACCCCTCTCCCTCCTCTCTCCTTTCCACCAGGCTCACTCTCAATGAAGAGCCACAAATTATTATTAAAACTGCAGCTTGGGAACCCCTTTTCTAGACTGAATTTAATGGGACCTCTGTTAACTTGAATATATTTAAATAGTCTAGTCCTTTTTACTTCTTTCATTTATCCTTACCTGTTTAATAGCAATAATCTTGGTGTCCCAATTTACCCAGATAGACTGCTCACTAGAACTGCCAAAGATCTGGCTAGAGTCAGCAGACAAACAACCAAATTTCCTACTCCTACACAGTAAAGCCAATTGCACAACCTTCCAGATTCCTGGATTTATTTCACTGAAACTGAATCCTCATATCATTGCACAAATCCTGTAGATTTAATCTGAACTCAGATTAGCTGCACTGGATTTTTTTTTTTTTTTCCTTCTGCAACTAGCTTTGTTTCTAAAGCTATTAAGTCAGAAACGTCTGTCACCACAATACCCATGGGTATAGAGTTGCTGATAAATGGTCAGTGAAGAGTCTGTCTCTGCATAATTCTTGTTTCATTCATTCAACAATGCAGTCAGTAAGAAAGAGAATACCAGAAGTTAGTCAATCTGAGCCTTCAAAGACAACTCATTCTAGCTGAAAATCTCCCTGACCTAACGAAAACCAGAATAGAAGAAGCAATGAAAGACAAAGCAAGGGAATAGACAAGCTGCCATATGCAGTGCAAGCCAGAGAGCTCCTCCTCTTTGCCAAAATGCAGCTTCTGTTGCTCAAGAAGCCAGTATTCATCTTCACTTCTTTGGGTGTTCAGAAAGAGTCATAGCAGGAAGACATCTGGGTCTGAAGTTTGAATTTCAAAAGGGAGAAAAGACAAAGAGAAAAATATATACAAATCAGAATCAGTTTCTAATCAGAAAAAAGTCATATTCAGATTTATCCAGGAACAGTGATGAAAGCTAGGAATTCCAGTTGAAAATTTGTCTTTAAAAATTATATGTTGTAATATATAATGGAAAAACAAAGACACCTGCTTAGCCATGTAAACAAAGCAATAAGCATCATCATTGCCTTACATCGCACCATTCCTACATAACTACATGAAGCAAAATACTCATACTGCTCAACAGTTTAATACTGTATTTTTTTAGTAAAGAAAAGTACTCTTTCTTCTGAAACCATCAAAGTAATTTGAAAATACGAAATACAGCCACTACAATTTTTATTTTAACCTCTGCTTTGAATGTATTCTTTCCTGATAACATAGTCTACTAACAAGGCACCAGTACATTGCTTTCAACCAGTTTGAGAAGCATCTCTTGCTACTTGAAGGTAAATCTGTATAAAACCCAGTTTCTACATCCAGAAACATTGCAGTATCTTTTCCAAGTCCTAGGAAGTGTTAAAGCAGCATTTCAAGTATATTTGGAATTTCTGAGATAATTTTAAAGCCGTCTGCCTAGCACAGCAGGAACCATTTGTACCAGTAGCTGTTTTGCCTAGCAATAATCAGTGAACTCCTGAAAAGAGTGCAGCCTTACCAGCATGCCAGGAATTAGCTCTTTTTCCTCAGGAGAAAACTGTACTGCTTGCAATTTCTCTTTCATAGACTTAAAACTCCTTTGGCTTTTAATTCCTGTTTTTTGCACTTTCTCAAACACTGTGGAATTATTAATAGTACTGACAACATTCCCCCCCACCCAATTACACCTTTTTATTTGCATCTGCTGAGGGATCTCTGAAGGGTATAAAAATAATAGCATAAACAGTGTAACATTGGTAGGAGCACTAATAGTATGCTATGTATGTACAGAACTATAATCATACAGAGACAGATGATAATAATGATATAGATACTGGAGGTTTATCTTGTAATTGTAAAATCCTGAAAGCTACATATTTTTTTTTCTGTGTATGGGACATCCAGAATAGGTCCAAGCAGATCTTACTAACTGATAGTGGTGAATTAAGTTTGGCATTACTACTCTGACTATCCTATTACTGGAAACCATTAAAGCCTTCTTTATAGGGGTTTATCAGGTGAATTCCTATGTTGGTGCAAGAGCAAGTTTGTGAGAAGACAGCGCTCTACGAGCTAGCTGATGCATGAAAAAAAGAGTATCTGGGCAATAGAGTAAGAAAAAAAAAACAGGTCTGTTCTCTGCTGATGCTGAGATTGATTTTTGCTGTATTTTCATAATGAATTGGCAAAAGAAACATGCTAAATGATGATTAAACTTCTAAAAAGCTCATAAGTGATGAGAAATGGAAAATAAAAGCATGGATCAAATCAAACAAGACATTTTAAAATTGCAGATATTTTCACACAGCATTCATAGCTTAGGTAAGGTACATACTCATAAGGTAGTGTCAATATTTCTATTTGCACACCTGCAGAAAGCCCTGAAAAAAATGATGCAAGTCAGGAAATTATACACAGAAAATCATTGCTGTATCTACTAGGTGTAGGGGCCAGTGATCCCAAAAAGAACTGATGACCACTGAATCTAGAAAGCCATGAGTTTGATTGTCTGTCTTCCCCCATTCTTCCCAAAAAAAGCTTTTGGAGGTTTTGCAATATCATCTCCTAGGGTCCAACAGAATATAGGAGTTCTTGTGAAGGTGATTCATCCAGAAATCTCACTGTGTTTTCTTACAGTCTGATGGTACCAAGAACCTTCACTGGCTGGTCTGAACCCACAGAAAGCCTGTTCACAAAACACTTTGGCAACACATTTTAATTTCTCACATTAACTGAAGTTACCAGGCATTCAAAAAGCTTAATCTCTGCTGGCAGATGGGGATCTCGTGGTATTTTCTATCTGCCATGACTCAATCTGACAACAAGACATAATGAGAAGTTCAGAGACCCAGAGATCCTGTCACCTGCCACTCAAGAGTCTCCTCCCTTTAAGGATTTTCTCTACAGAGGCAGTGTGATCATTACAAAACTATTAAACAGTATGTTGGGTTTGACCTCTAAGCTCAGAGAAAAATAAATAGATCTATATGAGCTGTATTGGAGCTTCCTACTTTCTTCTCCTAATTTATTTATAATTACTGTGTCAGTAGTAACAGAATGAAACTCAGCCTGAAATTTATTTCCAGCTGATTTCTTCAGAACTATCCTGCCAGAGCAATGAAAATAAGTCTGTGTAGGTCATCTAATCAGTGGTGTCTTTCTTTGAGGTCAAAGAAAGGCCCCCTGAATCAACTTTTATTTTTTTTTTTTGACATGTAGCTTGAAGATGAATGTGCAGTCATGTCTTTTTTTCAACAGAGTAGCATCAGCATGAGAAACTCGATTTTGATGATAATGATGGTGCTTTGACCTAAAATAGATTGATAGCTATCATGGAGATAAATTAAATTTCTACACTTTGAAATTATGTGTCAGTTACTTTTATGTCCGAGTTAGACTTTTTGTTGCCCAGAACATCCTTATAAAGGCCTATAAAAGGTCCCCATTAATAGTCAAATACGAGTCAACTTTAAAACGCAAATTCAGAACTTGCCAATCTGATCCCCACCCAAAACAGCAGTGCTGAGCAAAGATTTCATGTACTTTATGAAACCAAATGGATGCTATCAGTAGTGTCTGCATTTAAGAGAAAAGGTCTAATAAAAAACCTGATTCTTCCTTTTGCACACGCACCACAGAAATCTATGCAATGGATTACTGTCTGTTCTATGTCGTACCTTTCAAGCATACACAAAAGTGCATGGAAACAAACTTTTTCACAATCTTTTATATTTTTTAAATAATTAAAGGTAGCAAGTGGGTTTTAGAGTTTCCAGTTCTCCTCCAGCTTTTCTTTTTTCATTTCTAGTAGTAGTCCACAAGATTTTCATATAACTACTATTTGCATCCAACAACTTAGAGTATGGATTTCTCCTATTTTACTATGAAGACAGCAGTATACTTCACATGTATTTCTAAACAAGATTTCACAAGACCTCATTTTTATGTAATTCATCAGCATGAAATGGTTTAATAATAAAGTTTTATGGTTTAAAATATTTAATAATTAATCAAGAAAATATCGATGCCATACTGCATCTGGAAACCATCTCAGTTCTGACCCTATGACCATTTTTTATATACAGAGAATCATTTGAAATCAGGTTGATTAAAGTAGATGGAAGGACTATTTCCCACACATACAGTAGCAGAGTGCATTTCTTTAGTGTAGAGACTCTGTGCCAAAGATCAAAGTTGCTATTGATAGAAAGAAAAGAGGGATGCGTGTGCATGTTTTAGGCATGGTGCACGAATAAATACTGTCATATTTTGCCCTTTCACAACAGATGACAACTTTAAGTCAAGAAGTCTCACAATTACGTAAGGATATGAAGAATGTGATGCAGCTTCTGGAAAACCTGCTAACATCCCAGAAGCCTCCAGGATTCTGTGCTGTGCACAGCATATCTCGAAGCCCCACACTGGATAGTCTGCAGTCTCGAGTGGCTTGGACTACACATCAACCTTGCTCGCACATGCAAGCTGGGAACTTCACCTGCACCAAAGCACAACTTTGTCGAGGAAACACATTATGTGACATTTGGAATACAGATCTGTCTTCTGTAGGCAGCAGTCCCCACAGGACTGAACCCAACCTGCAAAATTCCATGGATGGTGAATTTTATTATACAACAGGCCTTCAAAATTCCCCTTCCCAGTATCAGGTAATTCAGAAAGACAATCTGCAGTTTTTAAGATGCACTTCGCCCCATTCAGACACTACCCTGACTCCTCTTCAGTCTATTTCAGCAACCCTTTCTCCTTCAGTATGCTCTTCATCAGAGACATCACTACACCTAGTGCTGCCCAGCAGATCAGAGGAAGGGAGCTTTAGCCAAGGAGCAATCAGCTCACTAAGCCTTGAGAACCTGCCAGGATCGTGGGACCTGGAAGGAACAGCCGGTGTAACTGCACAGACCCCAGATTTCCCAATAGACATTGTGACAAGCACAAGGGATGTTAAAGATAAAGATTGCCAAGCCATAGATGTATGAGAAACAGTGAAGTGGTACTCAAAGCATGTTCCACAGCTGCCAGTCTTAAACTTAGAGAGTACTGCATGACTGCTTTATTTGATCTCTCTTTTGGCAATCATGGAGATTTATAAACATGAAAATTCAGACTTACAGAAAGTAAGAAAAGGTAATGTTGGTTCGTACTATAGGAAAAACAGTAAATTTCTAGATTCTAGAAGCATGTTAAAAAAACATTTTGAATACAGATATAACTTGTCTGTTTGACAGACTTTTGCGATAGTCCAAAGACCCTGAGGGTCAGAGCAGCTGGAAGTCTAGCACAAAGAAGTGTCGTGGGTGGCTTTTGTTCATCGAAGCAAAGGTTTTTCCCTGAGTGTCTGACTGTTGTTCCCAAACAATATCTATGGCACTGTTTGCATCAGGTGATCGTGGGTCCTGCTGGTCTTTTTGTCAGTTCTGTGAAGGCAAAGGGACAATATTCGCTGCATGTCATCTAGACAATCAACCAAATAGAGCTGCTAGAGAGTGCTTAGTTGTTGCACGTTATTTGTCATGTAAATGAAACCTCTTAATTTATCTAAAAATACTATTTTTATATACTTGGTATGAAATGTGTACCTAAAATTATTTAAAATATTTATAAAGAGAATAAGAATTTGGTTTCATTTTGGTAAAAGCTTGCAGTTTTAACAAGAAATGCACTACCATCATGTATTAGATCAAATACTATTTATTGTTAAGATATCATGTAGTTTACAAATGGCTTCCCTTTTATGTGCATGCAATTTGCAATGAATGTACTCATTCTGGTGGAATACAAATAAATTAAGGTATTATTTTATTTAAAAAATAAATGAGTTGGAATGTTGTATCCTATGATAAGGTATCACTACTTAAACAGTGAGTTATTATATTGATAACATTAAGTAGTCTTTGTTTGTGTCTTGGTATTGCAGTCATTTGTAAGACCAAGTCAACATTTTAAAATACATGCCTGTTCAGGGGTTCTATATCTGGTTAAGAAAATTAAAAGGGATGAAAAACAATGAGCGAATTAAGGAATATTTAAGGAGAAAATTACAATTTTAGTAAGTCCAAATCAAAGAAATAAGATTAAAATATTTATTAATTTATCTTTTCATTTCATCTCCAAAATCTAGCTTTGATTTTTAGTCAGAATTTTAAAAAAAGAGATACTATAAGTTTGGCAAATTATTTAATCCAGAATCTGGCTTCATTCCCCTCAAAATCTTTTATTCTGGTATTTAATGTACTAGAAACATATTGCTACACTGCAACCCACTGCATAAGAATTTTGATTTTTATATATATAGATGCGCAGTGTGCATCATATTTACATATCCTTTAAAAAGCTTCTAAAAAAAAACATGCTTGCAAGCCAAAATAAACGTCCTAAAATGGATAAGTAAACTAAGTTACATTTGATAATTAATGCAGACTGGTGGTTATCAAATCAAAATTTTTACAGAGCACAGATTTAGATTTAACTTCCTTAAGAGGTTGTTTTGGTGGTTTTTTGGTTGGTTTTTTTACTGAAAACTTCAAAGATGGAATTTGGATGTGTGTGGGAACACAAACCCCAGCTGATACTCTGTGCCCACCCTACATCCTTTCACAGCCATTTTCCTACTGGTACAAATTAGGGATGAAGTATCATCTCCATTTTGGACTGCCTGAATTTTGCCACTGTGTCTACACCTCAATGTGAGTGTTTATATACAGGGTTTCTTACTTCCCCTCTACTCCAGTTTTTACTTAGTTTAAGGTAAAATAGAGAAGTGCTGATTAAATAAAGAATATCCCAAAAAATTAAAAAAATAATAAATAACAGATAGTAGCAAACACAGTAGCAAGTACAGGTCTATGGTATCTCTGCAAACAGCCCTGGTTCACTTCTAGCCATCTGCTGTTGCTCACCCCACTTCAGCACTGGGCAGGAGGCTGGGGGTGGCTGCCTGCCCCCCCCTCCCAGGGGAGGAGCCCCACCTCACCCCATAGCCACAGTTCTCTCTTGTCCTCACCACGGGGCACAGTGCCAGTTCCTTGGCATGCATGGGCACATGCCACACAGCTGTCCACAAATCCTGATTCCTCAGCCTACCGTGTTCCTGTTATTGACTGACAATGCACCAACACACCATGCCTGGTTCCCAATGTCATTTAACAATTTCCATTGCACATATAAATTGGGAGAAGCATTTGCTTTCTCATTTTATGACATATAAAGCATCGTGCATATGCATTAAGGTTTTGGCATTGTTTTTTTTTTTTTTTTTTAATTTTCCAGTATGAACACTGGTGTCATGAGACTAAAACCAGATGTTTTGTCCCAGAGCTTTTGTGACAGTTTTGTATGAAAATTTAAAAAGGTCAGTGGAAACATAAAAAACCTCTTTGCATACAGCCTTAGCTTTACTGTTGTACATTTATTTACCAAATTAAAAAAAAAAAAAAAGCATGTGCAGTAATTATGAAGAAATAATAATAGAATAATAGAAACTCAGGATATCTGTCCTGAGTTGTTCCTTGTTTCTGCAACTGTCAAACACATCCCAAACAAAGTTGGCAAACACTATACGGTTTGTATTGGCCATAGTTTCAAGGAACACACCCAAACTGCAGAGATTCTGAACTGCAGATATTCTGGAGATCACACAGGTGTGTGTGCTGCCTTCCAGGGAAAAGCTCAAGGAACTTCAGATGAGGCAAGAGTTCATTCCAGGTGTTGTGGTTTAACCCCAGTCAGCACCCTGTCTCATGCAGCCACTCACTCATTTCCTTCCTGCCAGAACAAGCAATAAAATTGGGAAAATAAGATCCAGAAAACACATGGGCTGAGATAAAGTCAGTTTTACAGGGAAAGCAAAAACTGTGTATGCAAGCAAAGCAAAGGAAAGCACGGAATGAATTCACTGCTTCCCGTGGGCAGCAGGTGTTCAGTCCTCTCCAGGAGAGCAGGACTCAGTCATGCATAACTGTGACTTGGGAAGACAAACGCCATCACTCCAAATGTCTCTCCCTGCCCTCTTCTTCCTCCAGCTTCAATACGCTCAGCATGGCACCATATGGAATGGAATATCCCTTGGGTAAGTTGGGGTCAGCTGTCCTGGCTGTGTCCCCTCCAACTTCCTGAGCACTCCCAGCCCCCTCGCTGCTGGGTGGGGGGTAGGAATAGAAAAGGCCTCGGCTCTGTGTCAGCCTTGCTCAGCAGTAAAAAAACTCTTTCATCAGCCCATTTCAGCACGAATTCAAACCACAGCCCCATACCAGCTGCTGTGAAAAGCTGGTATGAAAAGCTGTGTGAAGCAAATTAAAAATCCCAGCCAAGACCAGCACACCTGGCAAAAATCAAGTAAGGAAAGAGGAAGGTCTTGAAGGGTTGTACTATTTTAAACTCCATGACACCATCATAGTATGAAAGTCCCAGGAAAAGCATTCCCCAAGCAGGTTTTGTTGGAAAGTATCTTCAAACAGTGTAAAAAATTTCAGTTTTGAAGGTGAAATGACAATTCGCAAGGACAAATGTGAAGGGACATATTTTTGGAATGGAACAGTATCCAAGCAGGATTGCCATGGATATAGTAATTCTACACACAGAGTGGCCATTGAAGATATCTGGGATAAAAGCAACATTGTAATATCTACATGTTACCTTCAAAAGACTCTCAGTATGAAAATCAATACAAGCATCCCACACCCTAACATCCAACCACCCAGTTCTGACAATTGAATTTATTCTTTTTTTACACTAAGCTTTACAAAATAAAAAAATAAAATTGTTTTTTGTTAAAGATTGTTCTTCTCATCTAATTCTGCATCAGTTTACTTCCTAAACTCGCTACATTTTCTTCCTTTCTTACATTTACCATCACTGTCTGTTTCTTCTGTACAGTAACTGTATGTCCTTGTCTTCTTTTCTCACTTTTTCAGTTTTATATCCTCTCTCTAACTTCATCAAACTCAACCATGTCTCTCATTTCCTGGTAATTTTTCTATTAAGAATCATCCTAAGTCTGCCACTAATAAACTAAATGGTTACTGAAGTCAGTCGCGCAATAGGACACCGTATTCGGTCTCTGTCAAGACTCAGGCAGTAAACCACCGGACTCTAACCAAAATCTCCTGCACTGTTGTATTCTCACATTGCTGCAGTTGCTTTCACTGAGAATCGGAAACATGAGAAAGATGCACTGGAAAAAAAAAAAAAAAAAACCAAAAAAACCCAAAAATACCAAAAGTAGGAAATTTTTCTTCTGCTTCAGATACATCATTAAAGATATGTATTTGTCTCATGCCCATTGTCCCTACTACATTCAATTTAAGAAACACAGCTTATCAAAAATTCTGCAAATACTTATCATTTTTTTACAAATCATAACCAACTCTTGTGACAACCTTGCTTTGACCTTTGGCTGGTTACCTACCACAAATAACTCACTCTAATTAGTCCATCTGCTAACTGCATGTGAGATTTCAATACATTTCCCTTTGTGAGACAATTTTCTAACACACTGTGTCAATAACCTACCTGTAAACTTATAAAAAATCCAGTGTTTCACAAATGAAGTCTTCGGATGAAACAAACCGTTCTCAACATTTTCTGCATCTTCTTTCCTTAACTTAAAAGCACATGGTCCTCACATGCTTCTCAGTGGGACACAGCTTATATATTTTCTGCTGCTGAGACTGCCACAAAAAGTGCACGGCTACATTCCCATGTTCTAGAAAAACATTTTAAGAACTTACCTCAGCCTTAAAAGAACGAGATTATAGATGGTAATTTAGGCAGCAGTGGAGTAATAAAGAGGTAAAGAAAAAGGGCTGGGGCTTGATTTTTTGGATCACTCCCCTATCTCAGTAACAGGAATTTGCCCAGTTGTCACCAATTCCATCAGCCTACATGGTACAGAGTCTTTGATTCACTCAGAAAATCAAGCAGCTTATCACAAGAAATCTAAGCTCATTTCACTCATTATCTGCAAATTGTCAAAATGTTGCAGCCCACAATTTTATTTGCTTAGTTTGCTCTCATGTGTTGCCCCTGTTCTTGCTTTCAGATAGTTTCTCCTCAAGTGCATATCCCCCCAAGTCAGTGTAACCCCTCCCCTGGTTCCAGCCCTTTTCCCGTCCATCACCAAAACCCTGCCCTCTTTCCAGATCCTTCCCGGCCAATCCCCACATGGGCCAATCCCTAAAGTGTCCTCCCCCTTGGAAATCCCCTAGACTTCAACGCCCCATTGGCCCATGTGACCCCTCTCTCTCCTCCCCCCATCCTGATTAGTCCCCAGTTGATGGGGTGATCCCCTTGTTCCACCTTCTCTCCATCCCTCCAACTCCCCTATTGGTTACATGATTGTATCCACCCCCAGGACCTCCCCTCTATTTAAGTTGCTGTCAGCCTTTGTTCTTTGCTCTTGTGCCTTTCTTTGGAATAAAACCTCCCCTGGAATATCAAGACCCTTGAGCCTCCCTTTGCCTCTTTGTCTCCTTCCCGACTGGAGCTTGCCCCCTCATCAGAGCTGTGGCTCTGAGCCTGCGCTCACCAGGTTCTGTTCCCCAAGCAAGATCTGCGGGAACGGTTCCGCACGCTTGACGCTGCTCCACCCGGACAGTGTGTGGGCAACCTTGGCTTTAGCCGGGCTCTCGGGACGGCCATGTCGTCAAAATAGTTAAATACTAGTAAAAAACAATTCAAAGCTGGAAGTTTTTTAGATGCCACATGCAAAATCAGTTTTATCCCTTCCAAGATGAGCACAAAAATCCCATCACTATTCCCAGACCAACCACTGATCTCTCGTGTATTTTATAAAATTATCTTCCCAGGGTCTCTTCATTTCTCATATCATACATTGTCAGTGGCAACAACAATGACAAGAAGCAGAAATTTCTCGCTACAAAACCATGAAGAAATGCCATAGATCTGGTCCTTTCATTTAGAGAAACTGGATGATGAAAAGAAAATTTTATCTATGTACCCTGATACTGGCATTTCCCAGTCTTTGGAAATCTCTCAAAGAAGAAGAAGTTAATGATATTTAAGAGTTGAAAGTCTCATGTCAATCAGAACTTGGAACCACAAAAGTTGTGCAAGAGGAAAAGCAGTACCTTTCTTTTTCAAATTGTTTTAAATTTTAAGATTTAGTATGGATCCTTACATTTGAGCCTTGATGGTGTGTTTTAAGTCTATGCATTTATTTCCAAGAGATTAACACTTGAACTTATTCTCTCCTCACAGATCTTCTGGAACCCACTGAATTTTTGCTGTGGTAAATCCCAAAGTCTTATACATAACCAAGAAATGGAAAGGTAGAAAAAAAAAATTAGTGAAGATCTTTACCTTCAATGACACTGAATTTTACAAATTATACATTACAGTTGTAAATGGCTAGTATGTTTTTAGCCATAGAATAAAATATAAACAGAATTAATATGATATGCAATAAATGCTTCCACCAACAGGCTTCTGAGAAATATTTCCTCAGTTTTCAAATTTTGTATCTTAGATGGTGTGTTATCAGCCTCACATACTCCAAGTTCTCTGATAGGGTCCCTAAAACAGCTACAGACTTCAGACAACCATTTGAATTAATTCTCGGTAGAAATGCCTTTGATCTATTATATTGATTTCTCTCAAAATGTAAATGGCGCAAGAGTTGACACTGTCATAAATGACAGCTGTAGGAACAGTTGCATAAACCTGCAGTTTTTCCTGCTGCCAAACATTTTCTTAGTAACTCTTGTGATGTCTCAGTGTCCTTTGTGCAGAAGAGTCCTAGCGTATTAGAAAACAATGGTGGAAGTTTGAAGTAAATCAAAGAGCAGTAGAAGATTTCTCAGGGAAATGTGCAAATATAAAGAAGAAATTTTTTTACACTGAAAGCTCATGGGCCTTCACATTTAGCATCTACACATCCTCAGGATTTTTGGGACAGTCAATGCAAATTTCTCAACTTCTAAGTGCACTTTATCTGCACTTAAATTTCACATTTCATATGTAGTGGGTAATGTTATATGTATGTATTCACCCTGTCCTGACCTACATAGTAACACTTCTGATTCTTTATTTTCAGTGTAGTCTACCTCTGACCTCTTTGTGGGATTAAATAGAATGTGTTCTTCTTCTGCTCACCCTAATACAATACAAAATAACTGTAGTCACTAAAAATCCACATATTTGGAGGGGTTTTGCTTTCATGAGGCACTTTAAAGATTTTCCTTCCTCTTCAAAAAAAAAAAAAAAATAAAATCTTCCTTCAAGAAGAAGGAGATTTGAAAAAAACCCACACAATGTTAACCTTCCTATGTACAAACAATCAAATCCCACGCGCCAGTTCCTTTTTGACTGTGCAGTCAGACACAGGACAAAAACAGCATCACCCTGAGACAAACTGGAAGCACAAGCCTCAATAGGCAGTAATGTTACAGACTAATTATGCCTTTTTAAAGGCCAGCATTGTCAATCATCTACTTCCTGCGTTTCCTTACACGATTTTTTAACTTAACACATATATCTAGTGCTGCTGGATTTAGTTTCCCCACCCCTACACAACACTGATCCACAGAAATACAGCTCATATTCTTACTAGAAAAATGCCAACATTATTTCAGTAACCATGCAAATAGCTTCTAAACAGAATTTTAAAGCTTTTAGTAGGCGAATAAATGAACAGGTTTCTTGCGTTATACTTGTTTATAGGAAAGGAAAATGATAACCACATAATAGAAAATATTTTTAATCTCACCCGCAGTAGTCTGAAATTATTTTCCAAAAGTAAATAGTGAAAGTCTCTTCTGTGCCTTTGCTTGCAATGAAATTGTGGGAGGCAAGGACATGACACAGGATGGACAGGAAAAAACACCACCGACACACATTCTCTGAATGCTACACTATCTCATAACATCATTTTGAAATGTTACTGAGTCATGATTGTCAAGCAGCTTAAATGTATTCAAAGACATGCAATCACCTGCTTATGTTTTCCCATACAGAATTACCAGTTTGTGTTACAGTATATAAGGAGTATATATAGGGATGTAATGTATATATGGGAGTAAAAATAGTTACTGGCGCTTGTGCCACTATCACAGAAAAGGCAAAAATTCCTTATTTCCCACCTCTCCAACAACATGAAAAGCTTTTGTTAAAAAAAAAATAAATTGCTGCTTGGTCTTTTGTAAAATATTATACTTGTACTGGGTTTCAATGGCCAGGTTTTGGTAGCAAGGGCCACAGTGGTGGCTCCTGTAGAAGTTGCCAGAAGCTTCCTCCATGTCCAGCTGAGCCAATGCCAGCCAGCTCCAGGATAGAGACCTGCCAGTGGCCAAGGCTGGACCAGCCAGAAATGGTGGGAATACCTCTGTGATAACAGATTTTAAAAGATGGAATGAAAAAAATTCTCACATAGACGTAATTGCAGCCAAAGAAAAGCAGGGTAAGGACATGGGAGACGAACAACTCTGCAGACACCAAGGAGGTGCTCCAGGCACCACAGCTGAGGTTCCTCGGAAGTCTGTGGTGAAGACCATGGTGAAGCAGTTGTTCCCCTGCAGCCCATGGAAGTCACCAGGGATGCAGAGATCCACCTGCAGCTTTGGGGGAGACCCATGCTGGAGCAGGGTCCTGGCAGGGATCTGCAGACCCGAGGACAGAGGAGCCCTCACCAGAGCAGGTTTCCTGATAGGAGTTATGACCCTGTGGGGGACCCAGGTTGGACCCAGCTGTGCCTGAGGGACTGCACCCTGTGGAAAAATGACCCACATTTTAGCAGTTCATGGAGAATTGTTGCTTGTGAGATGGACCCACTTTGGAAAAGTTCATAGAGAACTGTGTCGCATAGGGAACACACAAAGGAGCAGAGGAAAGATTCCTCTCCCTGAGCAGCAGCAGGAACAAGGAGTGATGAACTGACCACAGCCCTGCTGCCCTGCCTCCCTGCACTGCTGAGGGGGAGGACCTAGAGCTGGGAAGGAGGGAAGGGAGTTGGGAAGATATTTTAACATCTATTTTTACTTCTCATTATCCCACTCTGATTTTGATAGTAAGAAATTGGAATAATATCCCAAAACTGAGTCTCTTTTGCCCATGACAGTATTTGCTGAGTGATCTCAGACCTTATCTCAATCCATGAGGCCTTCATTATATTTTCTCTCCCATGCAGATGCAGAGGGAAGAGACAGAGAAGATTTGGAGAGATGTTTGGCAGAGAGGGTCACCCCAGCAGACTTTTTGGGGCTGAAACCCAGGAACATGAAGGTTTTAAGAAAAGGATGACAATTGGGAGAGGCACAAAGGAACTGCAATCCTTAATTCTCTCCTTCAGGACCAAATTCTCAGCAGTAACAAATATAGGGCATCCAAGGTGATAAGCTGCCTATTCCTGATGCATACCAATATGTAAATGTAGTGCTCTTTCAAATGTTGGTAAGAACAGAATCCTTGAGCAACCGGCTGTTATGAAAAGCTGGTGCCTATATAGCTACTTACTAATGGAAAAATGAAACAGGCGAATCATAAAAACCCTCAGGGACATTTGACAATACCCTTACCAGAGCCTTAGCACAGCACAAAGTCTTTTGAAGCATTGGTCACCCTTTGCTTCAATAAGAAAATTGTATTTGAAAATAAATGGCATCATACGGAGCTTAGTTTAGCAATTATTCACATTGTGGTAGAAACTGAAGTACCTAAAAGAGTTCAGGGGTCTGTTGTATTCACCACAGTATATGGAGACAATACAAAGTTCAGAGAGCTTTCAACCTAACTAAAAAAGGAGTTGCACAAAGAGAAAAAGGGGCATGAAAAATTTATCCAAGGTCCCACAATGGTTCGCAGGGAGGCAGGAGCAGAACAGCTTGTTGTCTGAGCATGGGTCCCTCTGCCCAGCCTGGAGGCAGCAGGCAGGGGTGGACTCCCTGCCTGCCCTGCTGCCCAGCAGTGGAGGAGCAATGTGAGCTGCACCAGGAAACAGAGCCCTAGGAGAGCAGAATATGCTTCCAAGCATAAATGCTAAAGGATTCCCAGGACTATGCTCTGTAAAAAATAGAGTACTTACAAACAACACATGGGAGGGTTGTCTGTGGTGAGGGCTGTATAGCACAGCAGTTTCTGTAACTGAACTTATTAAGTTTCTGAGAGCAGGTGCTTGAATTATGCCAGCCAATTTGATAATTAATTAGCCTCTTTGTGTGTGCAAGGTAGAATAAAAGGAAGTCTCTGAAGACCTTGCATAAGGTTTATATCACACCTGCACTCCCAGGTTAGCAAGAGCAGCACAGCAGCCCTTTTCCTTAACCTGCCATCAGACATAAAAATCACATCTGAAAAATACCTACCCGTGAGGATAAAGCTTGGCTCAGTCAAGTATTTTCAGGGGCAAGAAGGCAGACACCGTGTCCCAGCAATATGCAGCCCATCTGCTGAATCTGCACGCACAGCTGCGCAAGCCGCACCACTGCTACAGTCAACCTTGCAACCACAGGCAGCCAAGTCCTTGAGAGGCATTTTACATCCTGTGCTTTCATGTCTTCCACACCTTTTCCCCCAGTCATTGTGCAAGCAGTAGTCGAAAGACCCTAGACCCCATCTGATACCAGAAATACACTACAACTTGGGAAACACTTTAATAAAAATTAAACAAACTGGGGAAAAAAAAAAAGTAAAAATTATGTTCAATGCTGCCTCTCAGCACAGCCTTTGTAAGACTTAATATCCACTGAGAAACTCAACAAAGTAAGGAAAAAGCTGGCAGCTTTGGGAATGGGAACAGGCTCTCCCCACATCAGCAACAATTAGGTCCTTTACAGTTATTTGCAACCAAACTTTAAGTTTAAAATTTGAACAAATCCCATATTGGGAACAGAGTTGGATAATTCAGTGTTTAATTAATTTGCCAGGTGATGCTGAATAGGCTGATCTAGACACAAATTCTTGCGTGGATGAAGATGTTAAAACTGGAACCTGCCTCTAAAAACATTGCTCTTTTTCTAGGACTAGGGAGTTTAGATATTTTGTTGTATCTTTGATTTGAAGACAAGCAAAGCTTCCCCAGCATTCATATCCTCAAGCAATTAGGTTCAACTAACTTCAGATTGTCATATGCATATTGTTTCAGAGTTTTATTTTCCATTTAATTTAAACTCTCTACATGTGGTCTGTTGGTCCAAGGTTACCTTCTGCAATACCTCCGTTAGAAGTCCAAAATAAACCTAGGTATAGGACCTTCCTCTTGTTTTTTTTAGTGACCATTTGGTGATTAAATATGCAAGCTGTCGTCTCTCCAACATATTTTTTGCCTACCACTGTTAGTGGCATTTGTTCTCCAAACTATATTTAAGAAGTGAAAGTTTCCAACAGTGAAACAGTCCCCAGTTCTTTTTCTTGCTCACAAATAACAGCACTGAGCTTTCCAGACATATCCAAGTCTAACCTAGAGAGTTTATGACAAGTTCCTAATATTTCTAGGGTCCCTTGCCAGCTCTAAGCTGAGTTCTGCAGGGTGGAAGAACATTTAAGGGTTTTTTTCAGTCATAAATGCAAGTGGCAGAAATTAATCTTTTTTTTTTCTTAACTACAGCTTTATTGTACTTCTTCAGCCAGGGTATGACTTTCATAGAGCCTGAGCTTTCCTGAGTGAACACTTAATACTGATGTGAATACATTCTCACTTTCTACTTTCCCACTATTGTTTGGTTTAAACCAGAATGTGGTGACTTAGAAATAACCTCTTTTGTCTCCACAGGGAGAGCTCCCAAGCTTGTTTTGTTTTATCTTGTGTAAACTCTGTCATGTGAGAAACATTGGTATAAAATAAATGTTTTGATTGCAAGATAAAAGGAATTCATTGTCCTGTTCAGATTCAGCCAAATATTAAAACTGCTGATCCACACAGAGTGTACATCTATTATTTTTAAATCGGTGCCAAATGAATGCTGGTTTTAATATTCATTGTATGTATGTTAAGTGGCTGTTACAAGCTTTATTTATGACAGAGGTGCAAGGTGGCCTGGAACAGTGTACTTCGCAAATAATGACTATGAAAAGGACACGCGTTTCAGTTTGCTGTTGTTCTTATTAATAAATAAAGAAACCCTTGGAGCGGTGGAAAGCAGATAAAGTAGCACATAATATTCACTGCCAGCTGGAAAACATTTAACGAGAAAAACCTGTAAAACAACAACCAAAGACAGACTGACAGCAAGTGAGGGGAAAGAATCAGCAACACACAGGAAGGGGATTGCTAAAGCCTATAAATGTGAGGTTCACCAGCAGTCTTGAAGTCCTGGCATCATCCTGAAGTTAAAGGATGTATACAAGAGCTGTCTGAAATAAGGACTTAAATTTTTAGTGCTGAAGTCTTCTCTTTTTAGTGTCAATAACAAAAATCAGACAAAAAATTCTGATGCCCTTGTTTTCAGCTAATGACCCACAGGAAGGCAATAACAGAAAAACCCAGGACCTGCCTTAAGTTTCTGGTTGCTTAGGATACATCAGACTGCACCTATTCAGAAAAACTTTTTCCCACTAGGTGCTGTTTTCTTAATCTTGGATCCTTGTTTTATTTTTCCACACAGGTTCTTAATTTGCATTTCAGTTTGTTAGCTTATGTTCTCATAAAAGCATTTCCGTGAGTTTTTGATTTTTTTTCTCTATATGTTTGGTTATTCAATTTCTGTACGTTCAGGGAATATTTCCCTTTCATGATGGTTGTTGCCCATAAGAAAAAAAAAATTTTTTTGATTGTATATTGTCTGGCTAATCAAAGATGGAACATCCCTATCCATCAGCAGGCTTTATGGTTTCCATATTAAAGCTAACATAGCTTCTGCTTCAGATAATAAGAAAAATTGGTATCTTTCTTCTTCTCTCTACTTATTACTCTTCAGGGTGCAAGGCTGAACTAGCATTGGCATGGATTTGACTCAACAGCATGCAACTCTCAAAACCACCAGAATTAGATGTCCACTCAAACTAGTGGGCCAAAAGCTGTAAACTAATAACTTAAGTACACATACAGCAATGTATTTTATGTATTCATAAATGATGAAGGTCTGTCAAACACACTTGCTACACTGGGAATTTTCAGGTGAAACAATTTAGCTGGAAAATTTGGAATCGTTGAGTCTGAAATGTTTTCTAAAAATATCTAAGTTGCCACTGATGTTTAACAAAACCAAGACTGGTCCCAGACAATTAGCCTGATCGTCTTTGGGCTTTCCAAGTCTGCTTTTCCAGGATAGCCCCTGCTACACTAGAGCTTTTCACCTGTGTGATTCCAAAATTAGAAATTCAGATCATGTATACTAAGGAACCCTAAACCCTAATTTCTAATCTCAAGAACTTTGAGAACTCAGCTTTGAAGTTTCAGAAATTATGTCATATGCACATTAGTAAATAATTCCATTTCAAATAACTACATAAGAAAATATTTTTAAAAGCTTAAAAAAATATCTCCTGTTTGCTTCAGATATAGCTAAAACACCAGCTGCTGATATTTCTCATTGAACAGAAATTCCAGCTTTGGAGCTCCTTATCTCAGGTAGCTTGCTAAGGTGTACTTTACTGATGCTGCCTCAATAAATAAGTATCCTTCTTTGTTATGCTCATTCTATCGAATATTTCAGAAAATTATTTTGAGCAGTTATTTTTCCATTAGTAACTGCTATAGAATACTGAAAGGCCCCTACTGTCCTTGCTTGATGTATTGTGAAGAGACCATTTTCCTTCTGCCAGTGCTTTCAGCTAGCTGGGTGTGTGAAGGTCAAGGACGGGTGCGTTCTCTCTGCAAGCAGAGCCAGTCTGCAAACCACAGATACCATGTTCCTATTATCCTCTGGTCCAAGCAGGAGCATGCATTTCTCATCTATTACAGGAGTCAGAAGCAGCTCACTCTCCAAGCCACAACTTTCTGAAGACACCTGAAAAGTTATATTAACCCATTGTCTAGGGAGGGACATTTTTATAGCACCTAGATCCAAAGAGAATAATTCACTCAGATGGCTGCCAATTAAGGCTTTATAATATGTAATCAATATCTCTCTCCTCTACTTATACAATCAACATGCTACAAGAAAAAGCTTTTTCACATGATTCTCTAAAACTGTTTTTAGATAAATTTATAATACTTTGTGTTATTAACAATTTCCTTTCCTTTGATACTTTGCCTTTCACTTCAAAAGTGAAGTGGTGCAGGGATGGAAATACAAATTTCTATCCTGCAGGTAGTTTTCTGTTTGTTTATTTATACAATACTTTTGTCATCAGCTGCAGTTCAGTTCCCTGTGAAGCCTGAACTGTCACAGCAGAGTATTTGATCAGCTACGGAAAGAATCAGATCCCACCCTGGCCAGACCCAGAAAACAAGAATAAAAAACTTCACCTCTCTCACCTCTGTCCCTGAACTCTCTAAGCAAACAGTAAGCATCACATGAAGAAAGCAGTTACTTGAATAGCAAATAAATGTCATTATAACTGAAAACTAAAATTGTCTGAGTTATGCTCCAGTTCGGGTAAAATCACCAAGTTAGATTTTCCAGAAAGAGAAACAGGATTTCTAAGATTTCAATGCTGTACCAAACATATAGCTGTGCTGTTCAGACAAGTTTCTTGCTGTTTCAACTGTTTCCTTCCATTTATTTTAAAACCAAGTGTAGAAAGCCTGAAAGCAGAACACTGCACATCTACTTAAAAGTCAACTGTTTTCAAACTTCCAGTTCAGCAAAAATTTCAAAACTAATTTGTTCTGATTCAAAGTGAGATAGTCCCCAACCCAGAATTTACATTATCAGTGAACTAAAAGCATGTTGTT